>ONZH01008713.1:0-45088 GCA_900303285.1 Rhinella marina
AAATGAAAAATTTGGGGCTAAAGCAACATTTTATTAGAAGAAATTAAACTAAGTGGTCAGTACCCCCCTTAATATATTCTTTGAAGGGGGTAGTTTCCAAAATGGGGTCACTTTTTGAGGGTTTCCACTGTAGGGGTACGTCAGGGTCTCTCAGTTACAAGATGGTGCCTAAAAACCATTCTAGCAAAATCTGCCTCCAAAATCCATATGGCGCTCCTTTCCTTTTTACCACTGCCACAAACCCATAGAGACGTTTAACACCACATATGGGTTATTTCTGTAAACTGCAGAATCAGAGTAATGTACAGTATATTGAGGTTTAGTTTGCTGTTAACCCTTGCTGTGTTGCAAGAAAAAATTGATTAAAATGAAAAATCTGCATAAAAATTAAATTTTGAAATTTCGCCTCCATTTTCCTTTAATTGTTGTAGAACACCTAAAGGGTTAACAAAGTTTGTAACATCAGTTCTAAATAATTTGAGGGGTAAAGTTTCTAAAATGCGGTCATTTATGGGTGGTTTCCATTACTTAAGCCCCTCAAAATCACTTTATATCTGAATAGGTGCTTAAAAAAATGGTTTTGTAAATTTTGTTGAAAATTTGAAAAATGGCTTCTAAACTTCTAAGATTGCTCACGTCCTAAAAAAGTAAAATGACATTTATAAAATGATGCCAACATAAAGTAGACATATGGGGAATGTAAAATAATATTTTTTGAGGTATTACTATGTATTTTGAAAGTCGAGAAATTGAAATTTGGAAATTTGCAAATTTTTGCTAAATTTGGCATTTGAAATATTATGAAATAACATATAAATGAAATATTTTGCCACTGTCGTGAAGCACAGTATGTGACAGGAAAATAATCTCAGAATGGCCTGAATAAGTAAAAGCGTTCCAAAGTTATTACCACATAAAGTGACACATGTCAGATAGGCAAAAAATGGCCTGGGCAGGAATGTGAAAACAGGCCAAGGGTTGAAGGGGATAAAAAGAGTCATCATATAACAATTGTGTATGGATTTATGTTGCAGAGCACCGTCAACGACTGCGTCACAATGGTCACTGTCACCATCAAGGCCGGACGGCCCCTACAGTACCTTCAGCTTCTAGTAAGTGTAAACATATTTAATTTATTTAAAATCCAAGTTACGTGGGAGTGCAGCTGCAGTGATAAAAGAGCACTAGTGGTTAGGAATGGGATAATCCAGCCCAAAATTATTCCCACGTATGAACATCAGAAGTTTCAACTGTTCATTAGAGTTAATGCCATTATTTAATGCGTTTTGACAGCTACTGCACCACATAGGAGAGCCTCTCACCCTCCTCCACCCCAGCGAGAGAGGACCCTACCTTGCCCCACCAACACCACCAGCCCAACTTCCAGAGGTAGAAGGTAGGTAAAATAAAGTGTAATGGGTGGACCTTCTGTCATCAAAATATAAGCTAAATTTTTGTTTTATCTTTTGTAGCTCCAACTGTCAGGGAGGAGTTTTCACCTGGACCATGGGAAGACCACGCCGTATGGGTGTCCAGTAAGTACAAATCCCAAACTGACTATGTGTGCCCTTCTCAGTGAGCAGTTCAAAGAAAAAAAAAAGGCTCAATCAGATACATATTACTGAATAACTCATTCCAGTAGATATACCAAATATATAATGATATATAATGAAATGCAATTGCTAAAGTATTCTGATCCAGGTTCTGGTTTGAAAGTTTAGAATTTTTTTCGTGGGACAACCACTTTTACTTGATCATACTAATTATATTACTGTTTCCATCCCTACAGATATCCTCACTGACTTTGAAGTGCAGGCAGCCTTACGCCGCTTCTGGACCAGGCTCCACGCTGCCTCCCGGCTTATTCGCGGCCTGCAGCTGGAGCACCAAGAGCTGCAGGAGATGATGACCAGACGTCGGCAAAGGCCGGGGTAACCTTTTTTTGTTTGTTTATTAGATTATTTATTATTTGTAAAAAGTTATTATTTATTACTAAAATATTCTTGTAAAACCTGTGTTTTGAGTGTTTTCTTAACCCTTTAACACCTTCCTGACATAGTGTGAAGAAGACAGGGATGTAAGTTTAGGCCAAAGGCTGAAAAAATTGTCCCACGGCCATTTTCCCGTATTAACGAACACAGCGGTGTCTGCAGGCCGAAGTATTAATAAATTACGTACACTCCGGTTCACTGATTACAATTTACAGTAAAAGAAAAAGGCTTGGCTTGTTTGGACAACTTGTAACATAGGCAGTGAAAATATATATATAAATATATATGAGCTTTTCATGGCTTCCCCAGCCAGTAGTAGTAGGGGACGGGGTACTGTATATTAGCAGAGAGTGATTGGTAAATACAACAAACTACGGTGGAGTATAACAATCTCTGCTAATGTAACTTGTAACGGGAGTCAGAAGTAACAACTGTACTTTTTTATTTAATTTCTTTTGTTTGTTTTTTTTGTTTTTTTTAAATATAAATATATAAAAACAGCTGAGTGTGTGTGTGTGTGTAAAGGAAGGAATCCGCACCACTGCAGCTACAATCACAAAATTTGGCACACATGTACATTAGGTGTCCGGGAAGGTTTTAGAACAGTTTTCAACTCTCCAGGACGTACCGTTCCTGAAATATTCTGAAAAAATGCATTAGCCAATAGTAGCCTGGTCACATGACCCTTATCAGTCAATAGAAGCTCACAGGCACACATCAGGTTTCTATGACAACCTAGCCAGTTCACTGCTTTAGGTCTGCATTAAAGAGGCAGAGCACTGTGGATGACAATGGTAAATGGGTATTCCCGGTTACCATAACTATAACTTATGTTTTAGACTAACTCATCATCAATCATTACCTCATATAATGTACATTTTACATATTTACTGTTCAGTAGTAATGAAAGATGTTTCTTCCACTGCTACTCACCTTCCTCCTAAATCAGGCATCGACCTATAATTCCGGCCACCGTCAAAAGAAGGACTTAAAAGCACCACCCCCAGATCCTACTAAGTCACGACCCTGACTCAGTCAGGCCACGCCCCTTCCATGCTGCATTTGACCGGGATTAAAAATATTGGTAAAAATCACCTTCTGTCAGCTGCAGGGGTGGGGGGAGGGTGACTTTCTCCCTGCAGCTCATTGCTCAGACTGCACAGTGCTGCTGCTGTGTCCATCCAGCCCCTGCGCATGACAGAGGACAGGGAGTCTGAAAGCCAGACCGTCCAGCCTAAAACAAGACCTCTGGCCACCCTAGGGGCAGGCTGATGTTAGGGTGGCCAGATCTCCGGCTTTAGGCTGGACAGTCCAGTTTTCTGGCTACCTGTTCTCCGTCCGACGCAGTGCCTGGACAGACACAGGGATGTCCGCCCTTTCAGTAGCTCACACTCAGACAGCTTCTTCTCCATGTCTTCAAGGAGCCAGGGGGGCGTGGCCTCATGTTTAGTGATGTGTCTTCATGGGAACTGGGGGCGCTGTTTCACGTTTGGGGGAATGGCCCGTGAGGTCTGGCTTTCTGGGGTGAAGACAGTGGCCACTCTAGCTGCTGTGGCGGTCACAGTTAAAGGGGCGGCTTCTGTAGAGGTCACTGTTAAAGGGGTGGGCAGCTATAGAGGTCACTGTTAAAGGGGCAGGCTGCTGTAGAGGTCACTGTTGAAGGGGCAGGCTGCTGTAGAGATCACTGTTAAAGGGGCGAGCTGCTGTAGAGGTCACTGTTAAAGGGGCGAGCTGCTGTAGAGGTCATTGTTAAAGGGGCGGGCCGCTGTAGAGGTCACTGTTAAAGGGGCGGCCCGCTGTAGAGGTCTCTGTTAAAGGGGCGGGTCGCTGTAGAGGTCACTGTTAAAGGGGCTGGCCGCTGTAGAGGTCACTGTTATAGGGGCGGGCCGCTGTAGAGGTCACTGTTAAAGGGGCAGACACTGTAGAGGGCACTCTCGATATCTTTTAACGACACACACACACAAACAGTAAAAGAAATAAATTAAATATACCCGGGCGAAGCCGGGTCCTTCAGCTAGTATATACATATATATATATATTTTAAAAAAATTTTTGAGGGGGGGGTGTAAAGGCTGAGGCTCCAAAGCAAATTTAAGAATACTAAATACAACTATTAGTAACAGTAACAACAGCTACTCTCCTGCTAAGAGTAGAAAACGGAGGCAGAGGTAGACAACAGTGTTTGGTTTTTGAAAGGGTTTTGGTTTGGACACTTTGGGTTCGCACAGCCCATGACATGACACAAGATGTTTGGCAGTAACGTTATGGGCCGGCTGACAGCAACAGTGGGAAGACACTCAGACTATTCTGCCCTGCAAGGCCTGATCTAATCACCAGCCTCAGCAAGAGGAGTATGAAATTCGGATGTAATCCAGCCTTTATTCATTTTTATAAAGGTGTTTTTTGTACGCTGCCAGGAGACAGTTTTGTCCTTTTGGGTGTCACCACCCCCAAGCGGCACTAAAAATCCTCTCTGACATGACACTTGAGGCTGGGCAGGAAAGAAGCCCTAGTGCATAGTGGGCAAGTTCCGGCCACTGTTGTAATCTGCCTGCCCAGAAGTCCAGGGGTCTGAGAAGAGGCTTTGTGAGCCAGACTGCAGGTACGCCTGAACCTGCTCATTGAGGTGGGTGATCTGGGCCTGCTCACTTGGCTGTAGCTGTTGGGAGGCAGAGAAAAATTGCTGCATCATACTAATTAGGCTTAACTGGCTGCTGCTGGTTGTGGCAGGAGGTGGATGACTCGGCTGGACCTCCTTCTTAGACAAGCTGGCAGCAGGCTGGGGCTGGCTGAAACCTGTGGCCAGGTTACTACATAGCTTCTCCCGCAATGATGCTAATTTCTTCTCCCTTTCTGGTGGAGGAAAACAATCCCCCATGTTGGATTGATACCGTGGGTCCAGAAGAATCGCCAGCCAGTATTCGTCTGTCTGCCTTATTTTTAGGATACGCCTGTCACTCCGTACGCATGTGAGCATACAACTCGCCTTCCTGGCCAGCGTGCCCGAGGAGCCAGTTCTTTCCATCTCAGCCTCTCTGTGTCCCTGAAAGTCTCATCATCATCAGCCTCCAGACCCTCCAGCTGTGTCTCCTCCTCCTGGTCAACATCGTCATCCTCATTAAAATCCTCCTCCTTCCCCCCCCCCTTCTCTACCTGAAGCTCCTCATCCTTATCCTCCTCCTGCTCCGCAAGGGAACTTTGGCGTTGGGGTTCCCCTACAGTGACAGAATGGCGTGCAGACAGATGACCATGATTTCCTTCACCCATTGCCCCCTGCTGCATTTTCCAGCACAAATATTAGTGAAATAACGCCGTTCACACTGCAGCTGTCCTGGATGACCAATTTTGGCTTCTTCAAAGGGCATTAGAACAGTGCAGGCATCTCGGACCAGCCTCCACTGCCAGAAATCAAAGCCGCACCTGCTCCCTATGGTGAAAGATTCTGGATGCTGCTGGACAAAATCGTCCACTGCTCTAAGCTGCTCAAGGAGCCGCTGCAACATATGAAGAGTGGAATTCCACTAGGTCGGCACATCACCTATTAAGCGGTGTGGCGGAAGACCGTTTTGCTGCTACAGCTCCAGCAGAGTGTGGCGAGATACATTTGAATGGCTCCAATGAGTGCAAAGCTTCAGCGACTTTGCCAGCACTGTGCGCAGGCCGGTAAATGTTTTGAGAAATCTCTGCACCACTAGATTTAGGACATGTGCCATACAGGGAGCATGCGTGAATTGACCCAGGTTTAGCGCTGCCACAATATTTGTCCCATTGTCACTCACTACCTTGCCCACTTCCAGCTGGTGTGGAGACAGTCAGTGCGCTATTTGCTGCTTCATGTAATGCAGCATGCGCTGGCCTGTGCGGCTGCTACTGCCAAGACAAACTAAGTCTAACACTGCATGGCAGCGTTGCACCTGGCACATATGATATGAAGGAGGGGGTTAACTCTCTGCCCTGACGCTCCAGCAGGCGGACTGCCCGTGGAGGTGGAAGCAGATAGTTGTTGGGTGGTCTGCTGCAATCCTGGCTGGAAAGCGCATGGAGGTGCCAACAGCAATTGGCCCGCTTGCTGGGGGTTTCCTGACTCGTTGCCACTAAATACATTCAGCCAGTGGGCAGTAAAGGACATGTATTGCCCCTGGCCTTAAGCACTGCTCCAGGTGTCCACCGTGATGTTAACGGTGCTGCAGAGAGACAGCTGCAGAGAGCGTTCTATATTGTCAGCCACGTGGGAGTAAAGGGCGGGATAGCTTTTTTGGAGAAGAAATGCCGGCTAAGGACCTGCCAGCGTGGCTGAGCGCAAGCTATTAGCTCCCTAAAAGCTGGGCAGTCAACCAGCTGGTACGGCAGAGACTGCACAGCCAGCAACTTTGTCAGGTGACCATTCAGTTTGCGCACTGTCAGATTACTTGTGGCGTAAAACTGCTTCCTGGCCACACACTCGGCAATGGACGGCTGCCGAATAAGAGGAGGTGGAGACATGCACGCACTGGTCGATGATGAGGTGTATATACTAGTTACACCCTTGGATGCGGGCTGAGCTACGGCCCTGGATGCGGCCTGCCTGACAGAAGGGACCCCGGGAGAAGTAACCAGCTCTTCAGTATTAATGGGCTGCTCCAAATTGCCGGCATGACGCCGCTTCAGATGGTTCCACAGAGCAGTGGTCCCAACATTTGTGGCTTTCCCACGGCTCAATTTCTGTTTACACAAATTACACGTGGCCATACTGCTGTCCCCCGGCAGAGTGGTGAAATACTTCCACACACTCGACGTGCGCCCTCTACAGCTGGCCAAGCTTGTAGCCCTTGAACGCTTACACCCTGGTGCCGACCCCACTATACTTGGGGTCTCGCTAGTTCCCAAGGAAGGACTGGCCCTGGGCCTAACTCGCCTCTGCCCTCTGTTGCTGCCACTACTACTACCACCATCCTCCTCGGAGATCAAACCCTCCTCACCCAGGTCCTCCGGTCTAACACATCAGATTCATCATCAGACTCCTCCCCACCACTTTTTTCGGACTGCAAATTAGGCTGTTCCCCACCAACTGACAATTCCGGGCAGTCCAAACTCTGACTGCCCTCTAAGAAATCCTCAGGGAGCCTGTCCTCTATAACCGCCAGATTATGCGGTGGGGTTCGGTGGCCTTTTATTTAATAAATTGCTGAAAGGACACTGCTAGGAGGGAGCACTGAAGCCCGAGAGGTGGCACAAAATGACAGGCTTTGCTGGAGCAGAATGGTGGAGCAGGACGAGTCTGACCCCTGGCTACATATGGATACTGTATCAGCAGATGACAGATCATCTGGCTGAGACTGAGATGAGCGTGCAATCCACTCCACCACCTCATCCACTTTCTCCTCCACTACAATTTTGCGCGTTGGTGGGTTAGCCTGGTGGAACACCAGCTAACTATTACAAATTACAGAAGTAGAAGCTCCGGCTACAGGTCCTTTGGCACTGCTGCTTTGTGCCACCTTCTCCCTTTTTTTTAGAGCTCGAGGTGTGGCTGGAACTGGACCTCTTTTGCTTATCCATTCCAGACATTTTTCACTTCACTCTGTGGCCCTGCAGCTGGTCTTTGTCTTTGTCCCTGTCTCTCTCCCTGTCTCTCTCCCTATCTCTCTCCCTATCTCTCTCACTGTCTCTTTCTCCCTGCCTGATTAATTACTAGCCCTGCACTTGCCTTGCAGTATCCCTGATGTGTAATATGTATTCCCTGAACAATTACACCCCAATTTCAACAACACAGTGCTTCTGCTCCTCTCAGCAGTCACAGCAGAAGTGACTGGCTTACCGAGTCTGAGCCAATCAGAGCAAGCCCTGCCCACTAGGTCAGGTGACCGCTTTCTTCAAGGGCTTTTGCGCATGAATAACAAACTAACAGTAAAAGTTCTCTAATTACTTGTATTCGTACGCAACAGTGTATAGAGTAACTTATACGTAGCATTAGCGTACAATTTATCGGACAAGTACGTAGCCAATGCGTAGAAAGCCTTAAGAACATTTTCAAATCTTAATGATTCAGCGAATCACCTAATATTCGGATTCACTTCGCAGCTGAAAATTTCCAAGATTCGATACAAATCAACGAATCGACAAATAGATTCGCTCATCTCTAGTATGTACACAGTGGCTCCAGCAGAATAGTGAGTGCTGCTCTGGAGTGTAATACAGGATGTAACTCAGGATCAGTATAGGATAAGTAATGTATGTACACAGTGACTCCAGCAGAATAGTGAGTGCTGCAATGGAGTATAATACAGGATGTAACACTGGATAAGTACATGATAACTAATGTAATTAGAGATGAGCAAATTTCTTGACATTTGTTTTGTATCCTAAATCTTTAAAAACAGTAATTTGGGTCCGAATCATTTCTACCCGAATCAAAACTGAGGACCCCTAGGAATGTTTTTCCCTCTTGTCTTTTTTTATGTTTTTTTTTTTATTTTTTCTCTACCCCTTCCTTTTACACTCATTAATGCAATGATAGCAATAGCAAATAATGTCAGAGTGACACTGACATACATAGCTATGGGTAAATGTATAGATGACAGTTTTTAAAAAAAATACTGCACCATTGCACTAGGTTTTTAATATTAAAAAGGTTCTAAAATTTGCCTGTTATTGGGGGCACAAGTTTCTTTAACCCCTTACAGGCAGTTTCTGGTAAAAATTATTTTTATCAAGTGCCTGCAGCATAGCCCTGAAACAGAAGATTCACACTTTCCTGCTCCCCACCACTCCATTGCTCCATGCTACCTCCTCTGTCTCCACCTTCTGGTCCTGTTTACATCTGGCTAGCTATAAGCATGGTCACATGCACTGCTCCAGCCAATGACTGGCTTCAGTGGTGATGTGGCCACAGGTAGTGCATGAGGGCTCATTTTTTGTGGGATGAGTTGACATTTTCTTAGATACTATTTGGGGTACATAAGTACAGCAACCTGACCACAGAGGCATGTGTGAGTGTGGGTGGCTGGATGAGTGCAGTAGTAGTTGCAATACTTACTGTTCTGAAACTTCCTGGGCCAATGTGCAGTTATAGGAAGGTTACACCTTTTCTTCCCTTTGGGGCACACTCCTGTTCTGAGGTCCTCCTGCCTAATGGCAGTTGAAGTGCCCTTGGTGTTGGTAGCTTTCAGGTGAGGGCAGGGTACTGGTTTTCATAGTGCCAGCACTTTCAGTGTAGTAGTGCAGGAAGCAATGATGAGGTAGTTGTGCTGCAGAACAGTTCTTTACTGAAGAATTCAAATGCAAACATATGAGGAAAGTTCTTATCTTGACATAGACCAGCGGAAGTTACACAAAATGCACTTTTTCACTGATGTTACAGGTTTCACAGCTACACAGGTAATTAATAGGCCAAAAGGCTTCTATTTAAAGTAGACTTCCTCACTCTATGCTTCTCTAGCTGCATCTTGAGGTGCGGATGACATGAGCATATCAGTGATTGAATATGGGAAACAAAGAAAAATCTGAGTCAAACATAACCTCAAGATAGCGTTCATGCTGCCCAGGAGTTATGATAGTACCATAGACTGAAATTAAAATATTAGGTTTAGGTAGGTAGGTAGATGAAGAAAGACAAGACATTCAGTTTCAGGTAGAGAGAGGACATAATTTTTCAGTTGCCAGTCACTGGTATTTTGTAGTATTGCTGAGTGATGTCACTGGGTGAAGTATATAATTTGGTGTGTTCAGCTTAGAGGTGAAAAGCATTGAAAAGCAAATCTAATGATGGTCTGTCCAATAGGGGTTGTTTAGAGAGAGAAGGAGAGTGGACCTAGGACTGAACCATGAGGAACCCCAACAGCCAGAGGAGAAGGCGAAGCAAATTATATACTGAAAGAGCAACCAGAGAGAAATTTCCCTGAGGCCAAGAGAGTGGAGTATACTAAGGAGCAGTTTGTGGTCTACAGTATCAAATGCTGCAGAGAAATCTAGATGACTGAGTAGAGAGTAGATGACATTCCTTTTTGCTGTCAAGAGATCATTAGACGCTTTGGTAAGGGTAGATTCAGCAGACTGTGAAAGCCAGAATGTAATGGATCAAGAGTAGACCAGAAATTCCAGGAGTTAAATATGAGGGGCAGATTACAAGTGAGCTCATGAGATTATTTCTTTAAGTAGTCGAGTTAGAAAAGAATATTTAAAAGAGAAAGATAGAAAGATATAAAAAACAGAGACGCGCACTTTTGGGCGGAAGAGGGAGGGGAAAGTATCAAAGATCCCTTTTTGGCTTATTTGAAAGTGAGGACATATGGTACACATATTATTGAAAAAAACAGTGGCTTGTTGGGTAAAGCATCCAAAAATTATACCTTTATGGGTGCAGATGCCTGCAACTGTTTATACACGCACAGATGTTAAAGAGGACCTTTCACCACTCCTGACATGCCTGTTTTAATAGCTTCATTAATTCCCCATGTAATAACAATTCTGGAGCATCTATTCTTATCTCTCTATGTTGTGCCATTCCTTTATTATTTGCACTAGAAGTTATGAATGAATTGTCTTCAGTAAGGGAACAGAGAGGAGGTAACAAGTTGGGGGTGTGTACCTGCACAGACTGAACATGGCAGCACTGATTGGCTAGAGTCAGACTGTGCAGGGACACACCCCCAACTAGTCACCTCCCCTCTGTTCCTTTACTAAAGGCAAATAGCAATTCATTCATAACTTGTATTGCAAATAATAAAGAAATGGCACAACATAGAGACATAAGAATAGATGATCCAGAATTGTTATTACATGGGGAATGCATGAAGCTATTAAAACAGGCATGTCAGGAGAGGTGAAAGGTCCTCTTTAATGTCAGAAGAAACATTGGCTTGTTATGAAAAAGCCTTGAAAAACTCTCCCTTATTTTTGAGAGCAGCAGCAGTACAGTGTGGATATGGAAAAGTTAAGGTAATGTTTAAGTTGTGTAGGGATAATAGTGGTATGTGGCAGCATTAGTAGTGGCAGCAGTGGCAGCACAATATGGAAAAGACAAGGTGGTAGATGTGAGCGTGGCTGTGTAGGGTTAATAACAGTAGTAGTAGTGGCTGCTGGGTATGGGTAATGGTAGTGTCAGTAAGGGAAGTAGCAGCTGCAGCATTGATGGTAGCAGCAACAGCCATACAATATAGAACATGATGGATGGCAGGCAGGCAGATAGTGGCAGTGGCATGATGGGGCCGGCAATAAATATCCAAACCAATAAATTTGCTACAGGGACAAGCTATTTACATTCTGAATTTTTCCACCAGGGTTAATGGGGCTAATCTGGGAATGGATACTGGTCGTGGTGTTTGGGTGGATACTGGTCGCGGTGCTGGGCCGAGTGGATCTGATACTCTGTTTGTTACGGCTTCTCATTACTTCTGTTCCTATACCTCATTGTATAGCAGTCAAATTCCTGGATACAGCACTTGGCTCAAATTCTTGTACACTTCTTTGTCATTTCTGAGGATGACACAAATATGATTAAAAAAAAAAAAAAACACTCCAACAAAGGGGTCACAAATACATCTAGACTCTAGAGAGTTTTACTGACCATTTAAAGACACAGTGTAGAAAGCAACTGTTGTACAGGGTTCAATAATTTAGATGCACTGGGGCTGATGTCCTCCAAGGATGATCTCACTGTAAAACGATCCTGTGGTTTTCTCTTTCATGTTATGAGATCCAGTTTACAAGAATTTATCTGGGGGTTTTGTTTCACCTGATTTCAGGCAACAAAAAGGAACAATGACTAAAGTCACTTACAGCAGCATCTTCTCCTCCCAGAGTTTTTCCTTATCCTCTGCCCGAAGGAACAGATACAAGACCAGTTATTCTACTCGCTGCAAGTCTTTTTCCATATGTGGTCACTTCTCTGTCGATATGATACTTGGAAATGGAGACAATTGCATATTTTTATCCAGTTCTTACTTCTTTATGGTGAGTTGTTTTGTTCAAGGCTTGAGCACAAAATGCATTGTGCTATTTATCTAGTACTGATCCTGTATTATGGCAAAGAGCAGCCTTCACAATTCTGTCCTCAGTTAAAATGCTTGACACATCCTTACAGAGGACATTTCATCACTCCTGATGTCTCGCTTATAGTAAATAATTGTATTCCTCATGAAATAACAATTCTGGAACATCTTTTCTTATAACATTGTATTGTGCTGTTCCTCTGCCATTCCTCCTAGAAACTAAATAATAAATAGACAACTGGGTATTACCAGTTGGGGTTATGTCCCTACACTCTCAACGTCCATTCAGTGCTGACAGCATCAGACCATGTATGGACACATCAAGATGTCATACCTTACTAGGAAGAACAATGGAGGAATGCCCCAGAATTATTTCATAAAGAATGCTAACATTTACAAAACCAGACATGTCAGGAGTGGTGACAGGTCATCTTTACCATGTTAGTGGAGCTCCTATAATGCTCTGGGAGAGTTACTGTAGATGATTTTATGCTACTTCCTAATACAAGCTGTATGCAGTCATTGAATAAGAAGGGAATTCTGAAAGATTTCTGCAGAATTATAATTGCAACTTGCAAGCTGCTTGTACACCTGATATAATGCTGTTGTTCGGCCGACAACTGTGTCTCCCGATCCTCCTTTATGCATACATGCTTGGCTCAGTCTCGACCAACATGCATATCTAGTGAATGATCCACAAGCCATGCATTGATCTTTTGCTTCTCAGCATAATGTATAAACATTTCCACTCAGGCACTCAGTATACGTTTTGATCAAAATGCAGAGACCCACTCACCTTGTCAAGGTGGCCTCTTATGGGTCCCTACTAGAGATGAGTGAGCACTAAAATGCTCGGGTGCTCGTTATTCGAGACAAACTGTTCCTGATGCTCGGGTGCTCGTTTCGAGTAACGAACCCCATTGAAGTCAATGGGAGACTCAAGCATTTTTGCAGGGGACCAAGGCTCTGCCTAGGGAAGGCTGGGTGAAAACCTGGAAACCTCAGAAAATGATGGAAACACCATGGAAATGGACAGGAAACAGCAGGGGCAGCATGCATGGATGCCTCTGAGGCTGCCTAATCCCACCATTACCCCAAATTCTCCTGCAACAGCCTGGTGGTTACCCTCATGGCAATTGTGCTCACCCAGACCAAGAAAGGCGAGGCACTTGCCCATCACATGTTAGGGAAGCACCCAACTAGGTGCAACAAAGGACCATCACCCATGCCCATGCCCATGCTGGCACTGCTCTCCTATCCCCAGCCACACGATGCAGGCATAAGCCTGACACAGCATGGAGGTGACACCAACAAGTGACCAAGTTAGATGAGGTAGCAGGTGAGCCACCCAAAAATTTAGCCTGACGCAGCATGGCGGTGACAACAGAGTGACCGAGTTAGACTGAGGTAGCAGGAGGTGAAGCACGGATGGTAATTCGAAGGAGGAGGAGGGGTTGGAGGAAGAGGCATAGTAAGTCTGAGAAACCCTGACCGAGGTAGGCCCCGCAATCCTCCAAGTGGGCAGTACATGAGTGGCCCCAGGGTCAGACTCGGTCGGAGTGACCGAGCTACACGACGGTAGCAGGTAGAGCACATTAAAAATTTAGCATGGCCCTGTATGTGGACGTTGAGGGCTTGTGCATGTAGGTGGGCTGAACTTTTTTTCTGCTTGCGCTCCAACGTCTGCTGTCAGCTGTCCATTGGTGGACAGTGTGGAGGATCATGGAGGCGAAGGGGTGGTTTTCCGGCGGGAGGCGCTCGTGCCGGGGTCCTGGGCTGGGGGTTGACTCGCAGAGGCAGCGAGTGACACAGGGGAAGAAGCAGTGGTGGGACCTGCATGAGGGGAACGGACGGCCTTGGTTCCATAGTGTTTAGCACTCGTATACCTGCGCATGCTGGTGGTGGTTAGGCTGGTAGTGGTGGAACCCCCACTTAAAAATTTGGCATCAACTGGTATGGCTGTCAACATTGAGCTTGAACTAGTGGGGCATGTGTGGTATCGATTCTTCTCAGTTTAAAATCGTATACGTCCCCTATCTTGGGACCATATATTTCATGGATTTTTCGAACACGGAAAAGGAAAAAGAGCTTGCTCTGGCCAGGGGAGTGTCTTTTCTACTGCTGTTAAGAGGACGTGTCCATCACAGGTCAGGAGCCAATTAAAAGAAGAACCAAAAAAAATCTGTTCTTCTTATCAGTTCAAAATCTAATACGTCCCCTATCCGGGTAAATTGTTTGGGGAGAGGGCCTGTAGGTGGGGGACAGGTTGGGGGGAAGGAGGTTGAGCTGGAAGAGCCAGAGGAGTGCCCCCTTGGCTAGCGTGTGTGGTGGTGACAACAGCCGGATGGAGTTCGAATGACGATGCAGGACCCCAACTTAAAAATTTAGCATCAACCAGTACGGTTGTCAACTATGAAATTGATCAAGTGGGGCATGTGTTGTATGTATTCTTCTCAGTTTAATACCGTATATGGCACCAATCCGGAAAAATAGTTTGGAGAGAGAGAAAGAGAGGAAAAAGAGGTATTTTTAAAAGTGACGTTCAGTCTAGATCAGTTAAAGAGAAAGAAATGATTTTATGAAATGGATTTGTATCACTGAGAGCAAAAGAACCTATTTTTTTACATGACATGCAGTATAGATCACTTGGAGATAAAAAGGGGAATGTGCAGACTTGGGCTGCTATAGTGCAAACCACTATGGTGGTGACAACAGAGTGAGCGAGTGACACTGCGGTAGCAGGCGAACCACATAAACATTTTTCGTGGCCCTGTATGGCGGCAGTGACAACAGAGTGACTGAGTTAGTATGCGGTAGCTAGTGGAGCACCCAAAAATTTAGCCTGACACAGCATGGCGGTTACACCACCAATGACTTTGTCCGACTGAGAATGCAGTGAAATGGCTTTTGTTGAGCCTCCAAAAATTTTTTTCTTTTCGGAGTACATAAAGTCGACCCTCAGCAAAAAAATTTTTTTTAAATGTCGGTACTTGCGTCTCCTGAAAAATTGTTTTGGACTGTCTGTTTGACGCTCCTGAAACATTGTTTTACACTGTAGTTGACACTGCGGAAAAATAGTTTGGAGAGAGTGCCTATAGGTGGCCCTCCGGAAAAATTGTTTAGAGAGAGGGCCTGTAGGTGGACCTCTGGAAAAATTGTTTGGAGAGAGGGCCTGTAGGGGGCCCTCCGGAAAAATTGTTTAGAGAGAGGGCCTGTAGGTGGACGTCCAGAAAAATTGTTTAGAGAGAGGGCCTGTAGGTGGACCTCCGGAAAAATTGTTTGGAGAGAGGGCCTGTAGGGGGCCCTCTGGAAAATTGTGGTAAAAGAGTGCCAGTTGGACCTCTAAAAAATTGCGTTTTTTGGGTCAGCGTTAGGCAAAGACGACAAGGAGGAGGAGGAGTAGGAGGAGTAGAGAAGAGGAATCGGATACATAAGTAATGTTAATCTTTAGCTGCTTTCCCCCGGAGGAGATTTGAATTCCGGTGTAATCCAGGCTTTGTTCATTTTAATAAGCGTCAGCCTGTCAGCGCTGTCAGTTGACAGGCGTGTACGCTTATTGGTGATGACGCCACCAGCTGCACTGAATACCCGCTCTGACAACACGCTAGCGGCAGGGTAGGCCAGCACCTCCAAGGCGTACAGCGCCAGTTCAGGCCACGTGTCCAGCTTTGAACCCAGTAGTTGTATGGAGCAGAGTGATCGGTCCGGACGTTGGTATGGTCAGCTAGGTACTCCCTCACCATCTTTCTGTAAAGCTCACCCCTACTCTGCCTAGACTGGGGACAGGTGACAGTGTCTTGCTGGGGTTACATAAAACTGGCAAAGGCCTTGGAGAGCGTTCCCCTGCCAGTGCTGGACAAGCTGCCTGCTCGCCTCCTCTCCCCCGCTACTTGGCCCACAGAACCACGCCCTCTGCCGTTAGCGGCGTCAGATGGGAAGGATTGTTTCAGCTTGTGCACCAGGGCCTGTTGATATTGATTCACTCTCATACTCCTTTCCTCTACAGGGATGAGAGTGGAAAGGTTCTGCTCGTACCGTGGGTCCAGGTGAGTGAACATCCAGTAATCGGTGTTTGAAAACACCCTAACGCGAGGGTCACGGGATAGGCAGCCTAACATGAAGTCTGCCATGTGCGCCAGAGTCCCAACACGCAAGAATTCCCTCTCCTCACTGGCCTGACTCTCCATTTCCTCCTCCTCCTCCGCCTCTTCAGTCCATACACGCTCAAGAGGTACCCTCTTCTGTCTCGCCGACATTCTCCTCCTCTTCTTCCTCATCCTCATCCCCCTCCTCCGATACGCGCTGAGAAACAGACCGGAGGGTGCTCTGGCTATCAAGCGACGTATCTTCCTCCACCGTCTCTTGTGACAAGCGCAAAGCTTCCGACTTCATGCTGAGCAGTGAGTTTTTCAACAGGCAAAGCAGCGGGATGGTGAGGCTGATAATGGCGGCATCGCCGCTGACCATCTGTGTTGACTCCTCAAAGTTGCTCAACACCTGGCAGATATCAGACATCCACGTCCACTCCTCATTGTAGACTTGAGGAATCTGACTGACCTGACTACCAGTTCTGGTGGAAGTTGACATCTGGCAGTCTACAATCGCTCTGCGCTGCTGGTAAACTCTGGATAACATGTTTAATGTCGAATTCCATCTTGTGGGCACGTCGCACAACAATCGGTAAGCGGGCAGTTGTAGGCGGCGCTGCGCTGCCCTGAGAGTGGCAGCATCTGTGGTCGACTTGCAGAAATGCGCACAGATGCGGCGCACCTTGGTGAGCAAATCAGACAGATTGGGGTATGTCTTGAGGAACCGCTGAAATATGAGATTGAACACGTGGGCCAGGCATGGCACATGTGTCAGTCTGCCGAGTTGCAGAGCCGCCACCAGGTTACGCCCGTTGTCACACACAACCATGCCTGGCTTCAGGTTCAGCTGTGCCAGCCACACATCGGTCTGATGCCCTGTAACAGCTCTTGAGCGGTGTGCCTTTTGTCACCTAAGCTCAGCAGTTTGAGCACCGCCTGCTGGCGCTTACCCACGGCACTGCTGCTGCGCCTAGAGCTACCGACTGAAGGCGCCATGCCCACGGATGGTAATTCGAAGGAGGAGGTGGAGGAGGAGGAGGGGTCGGAGGAGGAGGCATAGTACGTCTGAGAGACCGTGACCGAGGTAGGCCCCGCAATCCTCGGTGTGGGCAGTACATGAGCGGCCCCAGGGTCAGACTCGGTCCCAGCCTCCACCAAGTTAACCCAATGTGCCGTCAGTGATATATAGTGTCCCTGCCCGGCAGCACTTGTCCATGTGTCTGTGGTTAGGTGGACCTTCTCAGAAACAGCGTTGGTCAGGGCACGGATGATGTTCTGTGACACTTGCTGGTGTAGGGATGGGACGGCACATCGGGAAAAATAGTGGCGGCTAGGGACCGAATACCGAGGGGCAGCCACTGCCATGAGATTGCGAAAGGCCTCGGTCTCTACCAGCCTATAGGGCAGCATCTCCAGGCTAAGCAATTTAGAGATGTGGACGTTGAGGGCTTGGGCATGTGGGTGGGTAGAACTGTATTTCCTCTTGCGCTCCAGCGTCTGCTGTAAAGACAGCTGAACGCTGCGCTGGGACACATTGGTGGACGCTGTGGAGGATCATGGAGGCGAAGGTGTGGTTTTCCGGCGGGAGGCACTCGTGCCGGGGTCCTGGGCAGGGGGTTGACTAGCAGAGGCAGCGAGTGACACAGGGGAAGGAGCAGTGGTGTGACCCGCAGGAGGTGGTGAACGGCCTTGGTTCCATTGAGTGGGGTGTTTAGCACTCATATGCCTGCGCATGCTGGTGGTGGTTAGGCTAGTAGTGGTGGCACCCCTGCTGATCCTGGTGTGGCACAGGTTGCACACCACAGTCCGTCGGTCATCCTCAATTTCTTTAAAGAACCTCCAGACTTGCGAACATCTAGGCCTCGGCACGGGAACTTCACTACGTGAAACAGTTGCTGCTGATGCACCAGCTCTGACCCTGCTTCTCCCTCTGGCCACACCACTGCCTCTTCCAACCTGTTCTGGTGCAGCACTCGCCTCCGCCTCAGAAGCACTGTCTTCACTCGGCTTATCAACCCAGCTTGGGTCACTCACCTCGTCATCCTCCGATTCCTCAGTCTGCTCCCCCCTCGGACTTCCTGCCCTGACAACAACTTCACCACTGTCTGACAACCGTGTCTCCTTATCGTCCGACACCTCTTTACACACTTCTTCCACTAAGTCAACAATGTCATCATCATCACCCACAGACTGCAACAGTTGGAAAACTTGGGCATCGGGAAAGAGGTCAGCAGCAACCTGAGAAGTGGTTTGTGACTCTGGGAAGGGTCCAGAAAACAGTTCCTCAGAGTATGCCGGATCGCATTCCAAATTCTCCTGGGAGGGGGCAGACTGGGGGGAAGGAAGTTGAGGTGGAGGAGCCAGAGGAGTGCTCCCTTGGGTAACGTGAGTGGACTGCGTGGAAGACTGACTGGTGGACAAATTACTTGAAGCATTGTCCGCAATCCACGACATCACCTGTTCGCACTGGTTTGGTTTCAACAGTCCTCTACCACGTGTCCCTGTAAGTTGAGACATGAAGCTAGGCAGTGTAGCTCTGCGGCGTTCCCCTGCTCCCTCATCAGCAGGTACTGTCTCACCCTGCCCAGGACCACGCCCTCTGCCCCCTGCAGTAATTGAATGCCCACGCCCTCATCCTCGACCCTTAGCCCTGGGGTTCAACATTTTCTGTATATAAGTGTATTATATATACAAAAAAAAAGGGCCTGCTGTACTGAAACCCACAAACTTGTTCAATCTGAACAAGTTAATATATAGGTGGATAAGTTAGAGCAAAATTACGTATGTTATTACGTACCGTGCAGTATGGCGCAATTACACTGAAACTTTTAGATTAGGCAGACTTGGTCTGCTTAAGTGCAACCCAGACAAATGTCGCACAGAGATTTTTGTAATGTAGCTGTATAAGTGAGAGCAAAAGACCTTTTTTAATTACATGACGTACAGAATGGGTCACCTGGACAGAAAATACGGATTGTGCTTTGTATATAGGTGGATAAGTTAGAGCAAAATTACGTATGTTATTACGTACCGTGCAGTATGGAGCAATTACACTGAAACTATTAGATTAGGCAGACTTGGTCTGCTTAAAGGGAACCTGTCATCTCCGAAAAAACCCCTGAACTAGAGTAAGCGTTGTATAGTGTAAGTGATGCTGAATCCGAATATGTAAGTTTTATCTTCATACTCACTTCCATTCCGACGCTGTGCTCCCATAAACCAGCAGTAAAATGCATTGAGTGGACTCTTCTTTGAGTCCTCTTCCTTATGTGAGTGAGCACTGGAGTCCACTGAGTGCATTTTACTGCAGGTTTGTGGGAGCACAACATCAGAATGGAAGTGAGTATGGAGATAAAACTTGCATATTCGGATTCAGCATCACTTACACTATACACCACTTATTCTAGTTCAGGGTGTGTTTCGGAGATGACAGGTTCCCTTTAAGTGCAACCCAGACAAATGTCGCACAGAGATTTTTGTAATGTAGCTGTATAAGTTAGAGCAAAAGACCTTTTTTAATTACGTGACGTACAGAATGGGTCACCTGGACAGAAAATACGGATTGTGCTTTGTATATAGGTGGATAAGTTAGAGCAAAATTACGTATTTTATTACGTACCGTGCAGTATGGAGCAATTACACTGAAACTATTAGATTAGGCAGACTTGGTCTGCTTAAGTGCAACCCAGACAAATGTCGCACAGAGATTTTTGTAATGTAGCTGTATCAGTGAGAGCAAAAGACCTTTTTTTAATTACGTGACGTACAGAATGGGTCACCTGGACAGAAAATACGGATTGTGCTTTGTATATAAGTGGATAAGTTAGAGCAAAATTACGTATTTTATTATGTACCGTGCAGTATGGAGCAATTACACTAAAACTATTAGATTAGGCAGACTTGGTCTGCTTAAGTGCAACCCAGACAAATGTCGCACAGAGATTTTTGTAATGTAGCTGTATCAGTGAGAGCAAAAGACCTTTTTTAATTATGTGACGTACAGTATAGGTCACCTGGACAGAAAATACGGATTGTGGTTTGTGGTGAATGGACAGCTGAACTGTGACACACAGAATGGTTCCACACAGCTGTATGAAATGGATTTGTATCACTGAGATAAAACAACAAAAAAACTATTTTTTTTTTCTGGTTTTGTTTTTTTTAACGTGACGTGCAGAATATATGAGAGAGCAAACTCAACCCTTGCTGACTGTGGCTATTTTGACTGGAACCCAGACAAATGTCGCACAGAGATTTTTGTAATGTAGCTGTATCAGTGAAAGCAAAAGACCGTATTTGATTACGTGACGTACAGTATGGGTCACCTGGACAGAAAATACGGATTGTGGTTTGTGGTGAATGGACAGCTGAACTGTGACACACAGAATGGTTCCACACAGCTGTATGAAATGGATTTGTATCACTGAGATAAAACAATAAAAAAAAAAAAATGTTATATATGGCGATAGCTGTACTACTAGTGCCAGCCAGCCCAGCCAGGAGACAAAAAAAAGTGTCTTGTAGCCCTTAGAAGGGCTGTTGGGTTCTTTTGAGATCACTCCTGCCTAACAGAGAACTAAATCCCGGCCCTAGCACTCTCCCTGAAACGCAGCAGATCTGTCCCTAATGACATCCAGGCAGCGACTGAGCCGAGCACCGCGGGCAGTCACTAGTATATTCCAGGGTCACCTGATCTGGCCAGCCAACCCCTGCTATCGACATGTAAGGACCCCACGTGATGCTGGGTGTACCGCAGAGTCTCCTGGCTTGTGATTGGCTAAGTTTATAGGCGCCAAAAATTCAAAATGCGGGAGATGCCATTTCCTCGAGCATGGCGAGATACTCGTCCGAGCAGTGAGTACTTACGAGTACCCTAATACTCGAACAAGCACCAAGCTCAGACGAGCATGCTCGCTCATCTCTAGTCCCTACTCTAATTTAGCACAGTATCCACTTTCACCCCATTTGGAATTTCTTTCCAGTTTCTACATTGTATGCCATATTAAATGGCGGCATTAGAAAGTACAACTTGTACAAAAAACAAGCCTTCACATGGCTATATGAACCAAAAAAATAAAAAAGTGCTGGCTCCAGGAAGGCATGGAGCAAAAAAATGAAAACACAAAAACAAAAAATAGCTGCTTCAGGAAGGGGTAAGCTGTTGTGAGATGTTAGCAAGGGAATGATAAATGTACATGCAGTACTGCGGGAGAAATACCTTGTAAGTCTTGAGACTAGAAATGTTTTCACGGTTTTGAAAAATCTAATTTGGCTGCTTCGCCAAACTTTGACAAGAAATTTGATTCATCACAAATCACTTTCCATTGTATGGAGCGTGTGCAGTGACTGAGCATGGGGATCGCACTGCCCCCCATCAGTTAACCCCTCAGATGCCAAATTCAACAATGATCGCTGCATCTGTGACTCACATTCAGCCTTTCAGCTCGATGAGAGGCTGTCCTTTCCCATCTTGATTGTACCGTGCCCAGCGTGATCATGTGGTGACGTCATCACGCTCGCTGCAGGTCTTTTGGTGGGTTTTCCTCAATCAAGACGGGAGATGATGGCCTCTCCACGAGCAAGTGGATGAGGTGAGTATAATTTTTTTTTCAGCCAACATTTTGGAAAAATTGATTCATTACCACGAGCATGAGGAAATTTAGCTTTGTGACAAATCAAATTTATCCTAAAATTCGCATCGAATTCCACTTCGCACACTTTGATTCGCTCAACACTAATTGAGACAATGGTAAGAAAGTATAGTGATGATGTCATGGGCAGACTGTGGTGGTACACTGACACTCCAGGGGAGTCACATACCTTGGGTAGGATGTGATGGACATTGCAGAGATCACACAGAAGATAAAGTAAACACCCTATAACTGTATATGCATTGCACGTATTGGTACATATGCAGTACCTCAGGGCTGGGGGTACTTGCAAATTTTTTGTTGTTTAATGTTTATCATATCATTTTATGCCATGTATTGTAATTTAATGTCATGTATATTCCCAGTGTGGTTATGTATAGAAGTGACGGAGTTAATCCACTCTGACACAGCCCCTACAGGAAGCTTGGGTGTGGATACTAGTTCCACTCTTAGCTCAATCTAGAGAATTACAGCTACTAGAGGATGATTGAGGAAGCAACTCCAAGTGCTCCAATCATCACAGGACTGAACTAAACTTACAGAGAGTCACCTCTGAAGATTATCTACGGAGAAGGATCTCACCATTTCTACCCATTTCTACAGTCCTCAAGAAAGAAAGAGAGAAAGAGAGGAAATCTGTCCAGAAATCTGTATGGCCGGGTATAGGAGACAGACAGAAGGGTCTTTGCTTATCAAAGTTACTAGATCTTACTACAGTGAGAGGAATACTGCTAAGAAACTCTTAGTCATACCTTAAACCTGGCCAGTCATACCTTAAAACCTGTACGCCTCAGTCGCAAATTCCAGTTATTATCTCAAAAGTACTACTAGCCTCAGATTCTGTACAGAAGGAGGAAAGGAGTACCACATTCTCAAGCCCGGTCTATATCCATACAAAACTATCTGGGGAAATCTGCAATGTGAATTGTTGGAATTGTATGTTGAGATTGTTGGATTGCACTACAACTCCTATTCTGTACTTCAGTAAAAAGAGACATTTCTTCTTTTAAATCTGTCCTGGTTACTGACTCCAACACCATTTACTGACCACACACCAATATCCCCAGCTATCATCAGACAGCATCTCCAGAACCAAAGTGTGCTCCGAGGGAAGAAAGGGTGCACCCTCCAGTCACTGCCCTGGCCTTCAGGATCAACAGGGTGAGGAAAGCCACCGTAATATACTTTTGCATCTAGAGCTACTACCACCCCCATCCTCCCCATCCTCCTTGTCATGCGGCACATAATGAATAATATACTGTATAATGGGAAAGTAAGCACTCAAAGCATGTGTGCTTGGAACAACACTTGAGCTTGTACTAACCTAAGACTGAAATTATAAATGCAAGTGGGAGGCATGCATTGGGCATAGGGAGTGTGTGAGGCAGGTCATGGAAGAGTGAGCTGGTGGCTACTGCTGAAGATCCAGTGTTTTTCCAGTGGAAACTAATGGAGATACTGTAGTCGCTACTGGAAAGAAGTTTACAACACCTCAGAGAATTGCTAGGGCAACCACTGGAACTGTGTGTGTTCCGAGGCAAAGATATAGCGACAGATAAGTGTGCACAGTGGTTGTGAAGTCAGATACCACAACCTGAGACTTTTCCAATTGTGCAATACCGTGGAAAAGTACCCGTGGTGATAGGTACAAATAAGGCCATCTGCATTGTTGTCACTCTGAGGAGATAAGTGCCAGAGTGCCAATGCCATCTATTTTGATGCAGTACAATCCAGGGGGAGTATAAGCTATTAATTCCAAAAGAGACAGTAAGATATTTGATGCCACTTAAACAGTGTACTAGTTTATACTGTTGCCTGTAACTAAGTCTGTGCACTCACTGAGAGACTGTAACCACTAAGCGTGTTGCCTGCCAAAGATTGCTGTAACTGTAAGCTTGTAACCCTACGTGAGTCAAGTAAACTCCACTTTGTTTAATTTATAGCTGTGTCCCTCTGATTCCTTCTGCCATCTTAGAGTGAGGGCCTATTGATACCACTCAGGGCTAGAAATATCCTCCAGTTTTTTGTGGAGGAACCTACCCACCACAACGTCATATGACACACTAACCCTTGCATGTTCTCCAGGTTGCATTGTCCCCTGTCTTGTGTTACACTCAGTATCTGTGATGTGATGCATTTTCCCCTCAGTTTACACTTTCCTGCTTTGTGCTTCAATTTCATATACCGGTAATTGTTTTATGACTTCTTATCTTCTGGTAATCAAGCCTGTCCTTGTGTTTATATCTTTGCAATTAATACAGTGATTATGTTGTAATGATAATTAATCAAAGTTAGTGTCTCCAACGGAATAATTACTGTGTGGCAGACAACCTTCACACAAGGTTTAAAAGGAATGCATCATCAGAAAATGACCTCTTGTTTAGTTCAAGTTTTTATGATATATGTTATGAATTTGTTTTATTCGTTTTATATGTTACTAGACATTAGTAGAGAACACTTTTCAGAGCCTAAAATAACAGGCAGCACCTAAATATAGATAAAATAATCATAGTTGATTGCCATGGCTTTGTTCCTCTTCATCCTAGCACAATGACCACTGCAGAGGTCACAGAGCCTGCCAACACCCCCATGCAAGTCAATAGATCCCTCAGTCTTCAAGTACCTATGGTCCATGTGACCTCTGTATCTAGCTCTGTGAATGTTGTTAGTGCTATGGCAGCAAATTTGGATCCACTGTGCCACTGAACAGATTTGAATGGGGGCTACTCCTAAGGGTATTATCTAAGTGGCCAACCTGTACTTCACCCTTTAACCCTTATACAGGGATCTGAACTCCACTGCAGGGGAACCACCAGGCAGTTACCTCTTGGAGTAGTCTCTGTTCAGTGGCTGCTGACCCATGAGGGTCGAGATACACCGGTGTGGAGCACCGAAGGATCAGGTAAAACTGTAGTCAAAACAAGCCAAGGTCAGGGCAGGCAGTGTACAAGTAATCCAATATACCCATAGCAAAACTCAGTATAGTCCTGCCAGTGAGATTTTTGTAAAATTTAACTTTTATTAAGGGATAGAAGTATTTAAAACAAAAAATCACAAACCAGGTGACCTATGTACTTTATTGGACTTCTGTGTTGGAAGAAGAGGAACAGATGTATCATAAATATGGGACTTATTCTGAACACTATATCTCAATGTTTTTACACTAGACAACTGGTATAAATAAACTGATAAATGTCCCCCATAGAGTTCTAAATCTCCTGCTTCCACTCAGCACATGATAAAGCTGACTCCCTGCAGCAACCACTAGCGGGAGCTCAGTGCATAGGAATTTATACAAATACCGCTGAAATCAGTACAATGGTCATGTGTTCTCAACATGGCTTTACCACTGCAGCTGAGAAAACAGCAAAACTACATTAACTTGACCATTCAAAGGCTCGACAGTAGTTTTGTCTATTGCATCTTCCCAAAGGAGAAACATATAGTGGAGCAGAACAACAAAAATGTACCTGGGTGGGGCCCTCAGCTATTTGGACCCATATGAGCTATTGCTTGATACAATTTTGGTTATGCCACCATCTGTAGATGTCCCTGTACTTTCACACTTTTTCATTTAATTTAATAGAGAATGGTGTTACTAGCACATTTCTAAATCACTTCATTTAAAAAATATGCCTGTATTTACCTAAAAAAAAAGCTGTAAAGTCATGGTCACTAGTGGTCTCATGTCCACCTAAGTTGCAGTCCACTACTTGTTGTCAAGCAAAATCCATCCCCGGTAACAGATAGAAAATATGGTTTAGTGGAAGTGTATGTGTGTGTGGGGAGGAGTCAGAGCTAGCTGAGATCGCGAGCCTGATAAAAGTACAGCATCTACATTTCTAAAAATCACAGGAGCCTCCTGTGTCTATGTAAGTGTGATTTATCCCTCCTTATCTATTCTGTGAACTCTGGAGCTAAATACAAACATGATGTGAAGTAAGGGAAAGGAGGTCACAGCAGTACTCTCAGACTTCCATAGAAGGGACATGCCCCCTGTTTGTGAGAGAAATGTTTCTAGCTGTGCAGCGGAAGCAGGGAATAATATGGCTGAAAAAAAGATTAGGGTAGTCATGATTGTCATGTTTGAACAAAGAAGCAGATTATGCAAACTTTTTTGAAAACTCAGGTACTGTACGCTTTAATGAATAAATTACAAGTTGTACTGAATATTTTTCAATAAAGCTATATATGAAACTGCTCAACTCCGGCTCCATAACCTGCTGCTTGCAGATTGCACTACATTTTGTAGTGACAGGTCCTGTTTAAACTATCATTGGCTAAAGCTTCCTAATTGTCCTGCGTGGAAAAAAAAAAACATTGGAACTGATTTACTATTTTAAATGCCCCAAAAATGTGGTTCACACATTTATTAAGGGTTTTAGTCACTTTTTCCATTGTGCTCAAGAAGGTGCTGGGCTTGGTGGAAAATCTGCATGGCTTAGAGGGAAAGGAGGTGTGACTTAAGATACAAAACTGCTGCCAACATTGTGGCACAAAGTAAGCCAACTAATAGGTTATATAAACTTAGTGGGTAATGTATCAAATGTGCTGCACCAAAAGTGTTTTTCTTGTTTTATAGGGGGAGTAGGCATTCATGCCAAATTTACTACATATTGGCGCCATTTTTAGTGTCCTTTGTGTAATGTCTGAGAATTTATATTTATCAAGGGGCAGAAAGATGCTTTTTTAGCAAGATTTATTATTACAACATTTTGTAAAAAGTGGCAAAAAAGTAGCAAGGGTACTCTAGTCCCCTGGTGGAGTTTTAGGTCAATGGACCATGCCCATTACTACCATGCTACTCACCATGATGCCTGTCGTCCTCTGCAAGCTGCTGTCTCTATTGCTCCAGTCTCTGTTCATTTAGTGCACATTCACCTGTGGCCTCGTAAAGGGTCAGTGCACGCATCTGAAAATCGTTCCCAAACCGATGGCCGAGTCTCCCTGGGTATTTAAGGCTCCCTCTACAGGCAAAGGGTACCAGAGTTTAAAGGTTCCCTCTGGACAGCAAAGGTGTTTGGAAGACTTAGGGAGTCATTTATGACACCTTTGTGGTGTATATCTGGCGCATATTCTGTCGCACACTGTGGTACGGCAGGATCTCCAGCTTCTTCCCAGCTCACACCAGATCTAAAAAAGTGGGTGTGGTGTGGGCAGGGAAGGAGGCGGGCTGGCAGGCTTGTCTCAATCATCATTTTGTACACCTGGTTTAGGCGTAAAGAATGGTCTAAATGTAAGACAGCAAGGAAGCTGTCTTATATGTAGAATCGGCGCTGGATGCACCAAAGTTATGCAGAGGCCAGCGCCTCTTCATAACTTAGGCGATCCACCACCAGCTATGGGGCTTATTTAAGACCAGTGTCTAAAACGCCCTTCTTAATAAATGTGCCCCTTAGTATATAAACAAAGTAGACTCTCCCAAAATGCAAAAAGTCGCATATTGATACATTACCCCCTAAGTTTGCACTGCCACATCATCGTCTCTGGTGATCTGGAGCAAGTACTATAAACTGCCATTCCCTCTATACCTTTGGCAGCAAAACCTGATCACAGCAGAGTCATGTTGACTGACATTACACAGAGTTCTTCACTTCTATCAGCTCTACAAACCCAAGGTTTATTGTAGTGAACACATTCTATTTACCTGGGCTTTTTATCAGTTTATTCCAGATTTGTCCCATTTCCTCTCCCAGGTGACATTGACAAATGGACCTCATAACATCGACTGATCAATGGTGCCAAACGTGACATCACAAAGGTCGGGCAATTTATTATTTTGATAGGTCATTAAGTTGGATTGCGTTTTCTGTGTCTGACTTTAGAACGTGTACAAGTTTCGCGTAATCTTCCTGCAGATAAAGAGATTTCACCACCTCTCTGTATGATAATGCGTCCTCAATCTCTGCTTCCTTCCAGGCTGATATTTATGAACTTAACTATTTCTTGTTAAACTTGTTAAACCTTGTCACGCCAAAACTCTAGCTGCTGTACAACAAAAGTTACCAGCGATTTCCGCAAGAGATATGCATGGGAGGGACCAAGGTGTTTCAGTGCCCAAAACAGCCAAAAACTGCAGCAACTGGCAATTGAAAAACCATGCTGACTTCATCATTGCTTCCTTTCTGCTGCCCTATCTTTTCAAGCTATGTTTATCAAAACTATTTGGATAATCATATGTTCATGTACAATATTCATTAGCAGAAGATTATGGCTCTTCCTTATTCTAAAATTTAAAAAAGAAATCATGTTTTCTCCCATCAATATGTACTCCATACCGTATAATGAGAAAGTGAAAACCGAATTTTAGAAATTGATTGCAAATGTATTTAAAAGGAAAAGTGAACATTTTTCATGGTTATAAGTATTCAGAACCTTTGCTATGACAATAGACATTTAGGTTTGGGAACCTTTACTTTCTCTTGATCATCTTTGAGATGTTTCTACACCTTGATTGCAGTCCACCTGCAACAGGGAGACTGGTTAGGTTTAAGGGAAAGTTGAAGAAAAGTACAGCAATATTCTTAATGAAAATCCGATCCAGAGTGCTCTGGACCTCAGATTGAGCCAAAGGTTCACCTTCCAACAAGACCATGGAGGAGATTTATCAAAAGTAGAATTGGCTTAGTTGCCCATAGCAACCAATCAGATTCCACCTTTCATTTTCCAAAGGCGCTGTGAAAAAGGAAATGTGGAATCTGATTGGTTGCTATGGGCAACTAAGCTAGTTCTACTTTATACAAGTTTTATATATCTCCCCCAATGGCCCCAGACAGACAGCCAAGACAACACAGGAGTGTTTTAGGGACAACTTTGAATGTCTTTGAATGGCCCAGTCAGAGCCCTGACTTAAACCCAAATGAACATCTCTGGAGAGACCTGAAAATGAGTATTTACCAACAGTCCCCATCCAACCTGACCGAGCTTAAGAGGACCTTTCAGAGAAGAATGGCAGAAAATTGCCAAATCCAGATGTGAAATCTTTGTGGCAAAACACTGGGTAACACTGAACTGGAAAAGGACTTTAGGAGTTTAGTTGACAGCAAACTTAACTGTCGAAACCAATGTCAGGCAGCTGCTGCCAAGGACAATAATGTGATGGAGTGCATCAAAAGGTCAACAGGGGCATATATGCATTGCATCTAGAGGAAAGAAGGTTTCTACACAAACATAGAAGAGGATTCTTTACGATAAGAGCAGTGAGACTATGGAACTCTCTGACAGAGGAGGTGGTGATGGTGAACTCACTAAAAGAGTTCAAGATGGGCCTGGAGATATTTCTGGAGTGTAATTATATTACAGGTTATAGTTATTAGATTTCTGGAGAAGGGTCGTTGATCCCGGGAGTTATTCTGATTGCATGATTAGAGTCGGGAAGGATTTTCCCCTAAAATGAAGAAAATTGGCTTCTACCTCATTTTTTTTTTTTTTGCCATCCTCTGGATCAACTTTCAACAGGGCAACAGGCTGGACTAGATGGACGTATGTCTTTTTCAGCCTTACAAACTATGCTACAATGTTATGTTAGGGTTTGGGGAGTACTATCTCTCCTTGCAGAGAGCACCTTAATCAGCAGGAGGAGGATTAAAGGCCATACATGCTCCTCTGGGAAGAAGGGATACAAATAAGCTCTCAGGAAGCTCTGCCTCTATTGCCACCAGATGTAAGGCAGCTATCCTATAAGTCAGTGTTCGACCCTTTAAATAGGCCTTAAGACATGACATATATGTTACAAATGAAGGCCACAGGCGTGTTTGCCATCAGGCTCTGCCTCTCTGGAGCATTCTGATGGTGACTGTCAGTATAACAGACAGCAAAATGCATTATAGAAGCAATCAAAAGATCAGTTGTTACAGTCCCCTTGTGAGACTAGTAAATAGCTAAAAATAAAGTTTCAAATGCATCATCAAATAAAAAAATCTTCAAGTTAAAAAATACTACTTTTGCCATTGAAAAAAATTCAGTGAAAAAATGCCTCCACATATTTTGTATTGCTGCATCCTTTAAGACCCACTGTACAATTATTGCTTCATTTTTCCTGTACGGTAAATACCGTTTTTAAAAAAATTCCAGAATTGCCGTTTTTTTTGCTTATTTGCCACAAAAAAACAAACAAAATAAAACGAGATCATAAAGTGTTATATAACCCAAAATGATACCAATAAAAAGAACAAGTTGTACCACAAAAACCAAACCCTCACACAGCTCCATGGAATGGAAAGTTAAAAAGTTATGAGTCTTGGGAAATGCAAAAACATTTTCTTTTGTGCAAAAGTTCTATTGTGCAAAAGTAATAACTCTTAAAAAAAATTATTTATATGCATTTGGTATCACAAAAATTGCACTGACCCACAGAATAAAGTTATTGCGTTATTTGTGTTGAAAAAAGAACACTGCAAAATTTATAATGTAAAAACTCATTGTCAGTATATCTGTTATTTTCCATTCCCCCAGAAAGAATTAATAAAGGTTAATCAGGAAGTTATGGGTACTCCAAAATGGTGCCATGATTAAAAGCTAAACTTGTCCACATATGGCTACGGAAAACTAAAAAAGTTATAGCTCTTGGAATACGACGATGAAAAAAATTGCATGGCCATTAACGCCCAAAACAGGATGGTCACTAAGGGGTTAGATTAATTCCAGTTTACTTCTACTTTTATTTAGGTTTTTGGTTATTGATGTTCTTGTTCTGCATCTGTAATTCTGGAAGACGTATTCCTATATGTAACTGATGTAACACAAAGTTTCTTTTTTCTCTTAATCTTACAATTCCACATGCCAAAACTTGTTACATTGTAACTATCGCAGCTTCCAGACTCCTGAAATTCTCCCTTCCACTGATGACGGGAAGAGAGATATTTCATTCATGTGTGAAATTTACTTTGGCTCCCAAAGGAGGTTTGTAGAATTCCCCGAGGACGGTAATGAGTGGCACAGCCTGTGGCATGACCAATATTAAAATCCATAAATCTTCATGAATGATGGATTTACTATAGAGAATAAAATGGAAATGAATGGCAGGGAGAGTGAGGACAATTGGAATGAGTTTGAAGAAATGAGGTATAATGAGACAGAGAGAAACGATGGAGGTAATGAGATTTATAGATACTCCTATGTGACATATTCTTAATATAAAGATTGACGACTCCTCTTTTTGTTTCCTTAGGTGTTCTGTGTCAATCCCCTGGGTACCAGCTCAGTTGTGACTGTCACCTGGATTGCCCAGCAGGAACGCACTTCTCTAATGGAGGCTGCTGGGAATGTCCCCCGGGATTTTAGTAAGTGAGAGCCAGAGCAAAGTGTCTGTATTGTTTATATGGTGTAGATTATTTGGTCCTTTTGTTCATCTGGATATAAAGTAGTAAGAGAGGTTTTATACACTACATACACCCCTATGTAATGACTAAATGGATGTAGGCTGCGGGGGAGTTTGTCATGTGCCCATTGCCATCAGGTAACCTAACCTACAGCAGGTAATACTATTCTTCATGCCCACACCAAAACACACTTTAAAAGCAGTTCCCATGAATAAGATGATCCGGACGAGAAAAAACTGTAGTACACTTTTCATATAGATGCTGAAAAGATTTATAATCGCCTCTCTATGATACTATCCTAACTGGATGATAAACATAGATCTGCAACCAGATCAAAACAGGATTAACTATTTAATTTTCACAAAATCAAAAACATAATCAACAAATATCGTCTACTCTATGACCACTACTGAATCAGGGCTGTCGAGTCAGGAATATTGATTCTCCAACTTATCTTAAATCCACCAATTCTCTACACTTCAGCTTGCATCTATGCAAAATGTGAATACTCACAATTCTAATAAACATTCACAGATTCCACTAATTCGATTTCATTTCCTATCAAGCAATATATAAATTGTAATTCAGACAGTATAGTTTACTTAATCATTCATCCGCAAGCTTCATGTAGGTTGTACATGTAGGAAATTAAAAACACAAATTTTAGAGCACTAAATCCAGGCACCCACCAGACACTTCATTACATGCCATGTAGGAAAGATCTCATCATTACTACACTACTATTACTACTACGTTATCTGTACCCAGAGAGTTAACACTGTGTTACTGTATATGTGGTGTTACATAGGAATGTGGGTGACATTTACTACATTATCTGAACTCAGAGAGCTACCACTGTGTTATTTGTGGTGGTACATAGGACTGCAGATGACATCTACTACATGACTTATTGGACGAAGGATCATCGGCATACCATGGAAAATCCCCCCCCATAAAATTAAACCCCTTTAGAAAACAGACACAGAAGCTCATTTTGGTATAAAGGCCGTAGCGGCCACTTTATTAAAACTGTACAACAACTGTAACATTACGTCCAATATTAAACAACAGTCTTATTCCCCTTAACCATCAACCTAATGTGAAGGGATCCTAGAAGGCAAACCAATTCGTCTCTCCACTCAAGAACCTTCACAATTAATCCCCATTACCCTCGGCCGCACTCACCGACCCAAGGGCACCACTCCTCAAATTCTACCCTCGCCGGGCTATCAGCCCCAGCAGGAGCCCCATTATCAGTTGACAAAATTGTCATAGATGCACGCCCCCAAATAGGCATGCACCTATCCTCAATTTTGCCTCCCAGGATCCCCTTCCTTCCAGCCGCTGCGACAAGAATGACGAATTGAACCCACCACAAACAGAAAAAACAGGGTGGGCGGGCGGGAACAGTTTTCACCTTGCTCACTAAAACCAACTGCCCCTCCTCTTCCTTTCCCTTGCCTTAAGTATCCGGCGGGAAAGATAATACCACCCCTTCCTGCCTAACATCCTACCCCCCAGCTTCTAAGCCCAATTATCCCTTGCACTGCCTACCTTCCCCTAAGTCAAGCCGCATTTCGCTAGGCTGCGCCCCGCTTCATTGCTATTCTTATTTGCACTCGGAGACTCTGGTTAAAGATAATGTAGTAGATTGCACTTGCAGTCTTATGTAACATAATAAGTTAACAAGGTTTTCCGGGATTTACCCGGTAAATCTTTATGGCCTGTTCACAGGATACGTAGGTCATCAATATGAGATTGGTGGTTGTCCGACTCCCAACACCACCGCCTATCAGCAGTTTGTGGAGACTGCAGTGCTTCCATGAGCACCATAGCCTCCTATCCTTTTACCAAGTACAGCCACTATCCAATGGACAAACAGCTAGGAGGCTGCATCTCAACCCTATTCACTAGAATGGGACTGAGCTGCACCTAGGCCATGTGACTGATGAATGTGATGTCACGTGACCTAGGAAGAGGCATAAGCGCTCACCAAGAGCCGGCTTAGTCACACAGAAAAAATAACTATTGGATGACACAGAGAATGTGGGATGTGGGGGGAAAATAAAGGGAGGGGCCCAAATTGGATAGACAGGCCCAGTCACTTAATCCGTCCCTGAGGCACTTAATCCGCCAATCCTTAAAGGGATTTAACTACTGAGTAGTTAAATCCCTTCAAGGACCCCCGCCGATCAGCTGTTTGAGAAGGCGACGGTGCTACCGTGCTTCTCTCAGCTTTTCCTAGACCAGTGACATCACGTTCAACGGTCACATGGCCTAGGAGCAGCTCAGCCCCATTGAAGTGAATGGGGCTGAGCTCCATACCAAGCACAGCCGCTGTACAATGTACGGCATTGTGCTTGGTGAGCTGGGAAAAGGTACCGGCGCTCACAGGCCTTCTCAAACAACTGATCGGCGGGGGTCCCAGGTGTCGAATACCCACCGATCAGATACTGATGACCTATCCTGAGGATAGGTCATCAGTAGTTCAATTCTGGAAAACCTCTTTAAGTAAGACCGTAGTATGTGGTAGAATCACGCAGGCTAAGTACTTCTATAAGAGGAATGATTTTTAACATTACAAAATAAAGAATTTGATTTTATATTCATGCTAGACCAAATTAATTAATCCATAGTAAGAATACCCTCTTAGCGCTCTCTCCCACAGTAAGGACACCACCCTCAGACAGTAATGATGAAGTCTTATTGCCCCAACGTATTTTGATGCCCCTTATTATACCCCCAACATAGTATGATGCTCCCTTAGTCCTCCTATGCAATATGATGCCCTTTAGAGTCCTCACTGTAGAATGTTCCCATAAGTGCCCTACTCAGAACAATGCCCCGTTAATTGTGCCCCCACACAGTTTGATGCCCCCTTAAATGTGTCCCACACAATATAATGTCCCTTTAAGTGCCCCAACACAGAGTGATGCCTCTTAAGTGCCCCCTGAACTTTATGATTCCTCCATAAGTGACACTTTACAGTTTTAGGTCCCTTTAAGCAACCCTATACACGATGATGCCCTCTGACGTGCCCCTCAGACAGTACAAGGACACTTAACTGCCCCATATACAGTGAAACCCCCTAATTACCTCCAAATTTAATAATTACCTATCTTATGTTTCCACTACAAACTATGCAGAACAGGTCTGCTCTAGTTTCTGCTCTGAGCTGTCTGTGGCTAGGTGCAGCGATAATGACGTAACTGTTCCATGCATGGCTTTGCCAATCCAAGCTGAACTGAGGAATGGTGGGGTAAGAAGCTGATGGTTCCCTGCTTCATCACTGTATTCAACTGTATTTGCATCATGGAGGCACAGATACTGTACAGTTAAAGGCAAGACATGTGGAACTGAGATAGACTGAAATTCTGTACTTTCCCGCTGAATCAAGGACAGTTGGGAGGCATATGAAATGCATTCAATACTTGATGAAATGGCTTTTCAATTGCAGAAATTTTGTGTGAAAGCGCCCAATTTTTAATTCATTTTTAAAACCTCCTATTAAAGGGTTTCTAGGTTACGCAGCACACAGGGCCGTCAGCAGGAGAAGACGAATGCTAGCCCTGTCAATCAAGGATGAGGGACGTGGAATTAGGTTGGAGAACGGAGCCTCTAGGAGAAGGAGCAATGCCCCCCCTACTCCTAGAGGCTAATTTGCATATAACAAAAGTAAAAATTCTGAAGGAACAGGGGCATGAATAAAGCTTACAATACCAGTTAGGGTCTGCTGACATTAGCACATTGCTAATGTCAGCCAGTGTAAAGGGGTTCATTCTGATGACAGAAATCCTTTAACAACTTTAATTCAGTTGCCATTAATGATCCTGATGATGCATCATAGGTTTTATGCCTAGTATTGTGGGTAATTATCAAAACTGGTAAAAAGTAAAATTGAAGGAATTGCTCATAGCAACCAATCAGGTTTTTTTTGGAGAAGAATAACCTGAATCTGACTGGTTGCTTTGTGTGTTTAGCAAGGTTTAGTTTTAGTGGTGCTTCCCCTTTAATTCCTTGTAATGTAGTTGGTTAGTAGTACCAAGTACCAGGCCACATTCTTAAGGTCTATAGTAACTGTACATGCATACCGCACACTGAAGACCTTTAGGAGGGCCCAGGAAGCTAGAAAGCCCAAGGAATGTAACAAAGAGCTTTGAGGACATCATCAGGGTAAGGTGTGTCTTGCTACTACCAACTCTCTTTGTATGTTGGGAACTATTTGATGGGTGGCTCACTCATTTGTTTACTGTTAACTGTTACTTGCTTTACTTGGTATGGCATGTATTTTATCAGTTTAGTAAACTTTTAATGCACTGCATTAAGCCTATTTTATTCCCGGGTCTCAGAATTTATGGTAATATGTGAAACCCCACAAATTTTAATTTACACTGGTTTTGACAAATCTCTTTCACTATTGTGTTTTATCTCCCTGAACTTTTATTGGGCACTAAAATTGTTGAGTGCAACGAGACTCACTATGTCAGGCTGTTGCATTAAGGTCTGATTTATGAAATTTGGAGGTACCCCCATATCTAAGCTGTCCTTGCCATGTGTCCAGTCTACCTGGCTAAGACAAGCTTGCCTGCAGTATTAAAATGTTCCCATTCAATCATGCAATATGGAGCGAGACAACATGTCCTATATTATCCTCAGAGCTCTTTCCATTGATCTTGCTGTTATTTTAGTATTCGGTGTTCCTTGGTTTAATAGTTGTGTTTGACTCCAGCTACAGAAGAATGGCCTCTGAAGACCCCACAAAGCTGACATATTTTTATATTCCATTATTAAAATTCCTTTTGTCTCATTCAAATTTTCTAAATTTCTCTGTGTAAGTCAAATGATTGGTGATTGATAGATACAATATATCTTGGAGGTCACTGGAACCGAGGCAGGAGAAAAAAAAAGATTAATCTCGTGATATTGATTATTTTAAATCATCTCAGAGGGTATGATTATTTTTTCCCATTTATTCCTCATTTTGTCTGTCCTACATTTTTACATGTGTATAATGGAAAGCGCCTGGGGGAATGTGGCTGTGCCGAGTACAGCAGATATACATTTATCTGGTATCACAATAATTATATCTAAAGTAGCTCAGATGACAAGACATGCTAATATCCTGCAGTCTCTGCCGTATTTCATTACAGCAAAAACAAAATGCAAATGAATGTTTCTTGAGTGAAATCATTTTTTATTACATATCAGTGGCAATACCTTCATCCTGATTCCATCATTGTAATACTTCAAGTGTAGGCTCCCCAAATTACTTATATACTAATGGCCATATTGACCATTGTGTTGTATAGAGCTCTAATTTGGCACCCATAGACTTTTGTAGGGCCCTCCTGTACCTGTAAGCCTCTGATTTTGTGTGGAGGTTTTTTAGTTCAGTTTCCATATATTACTGTATGCTTCTTTGGATGCCATATTACAGAGATAAACTGCCCTGTCGAGAGGAAAATACTATTTACATAATATGGCACCATATGATGGCCCACAGACTTCAGATCCACAGTACAAAGCGGTAATTGTGCCGACATAATAGTCCATAAATAGCTAAATATTTTCATTATCCAAACCACTCTATTCACACAATTAGAGATGAGCGAGCATACTCGTCCGAGCTTGGTGCTCGTTCGAGTACTAGGGTACTCGTAAGTGCTCGCTGCTCGGGCGAGTATCTCGCCATGCTTGAGGAAATGGCAACTTCCGCATTGTGCTTTTTTGGCGCCTATAAACTCAGCCAATCACAAGCCAGGAGACTCTGCGGTACACCCAGCATCACGTGGGGCCCTTACATGTCGATAGCAGGGGTTGGCTGGCCTGATCAGGTGACCCTGGAATATACTAGTGACTGCCCGCGGTGCTCGGCTCAGATGCCGTCTGGATGTCATTAGGGATAGAGCTGCTGTGTTTCAGGGAGAGTGTTAGGGCCTGCATTTAGTTCTCTGTTAGGCAGGAATCACCCACAAAGAACCCAACAGCCCTTCTAAGGGCTACAAGAAATTTTTTTTTTGTCTCCTGGCTTGGCTGGCTGGCTGGCACTAGTAGTGCAGCTATCGCCATATATAATCCCCTTTTTTTATGTTATATCTCAGTGATACAAATCCATTGCACACAGCAGTGTGGAACCATTCTGTGTGTCACAGTTCAGTACACTCACTATTTTCTGTCCAGGTGACACTTTCTGTACGTCACTTAATACAACCAAGTCTTTTGCTGCCTGTCACGTGTATAGCTTGATCCCAAAAATCTCTGTGCAACATTTGTCTGGGTCGCAGTCTAAATAGCCACCGTCAGTAGGGTGTCAGTTAGCTCTACGATAGTTTCTGCACGTCACGTTCCAAAAAAAACAAAACTCCAAAAAAAAAAAAAAATAGTTTTTTAGTTGTTTTAGCTCAGTGATACAAATCCATTTCACACAGCTGCGTGGAACCATTCTGTGTGTCACAGTTCAGCACACTCACTCCAATCCATATTTTCTGTCCAGGTGACACTTTCTGTACGTCACTGAATACAACCAACTCTTTTGCTGCCTGTCACGTATATAGCTTGATCCCAAAAATCTCTGTGCGACATTTGTCTGGGTCGCAGTCTAAATAGCCACCATTAACAGGGTGTGAGTTAGGTCTACGATAGTTCCTGCACGTCACGTTCCCAAAAAAACAAAACCAAAAAAAAAATATCTAAAAAAAATATATAAAAAAAATAGTTTTTTTGTTGTTTTAGCTCAGTGATACAAATCCATTTCACACAGCTGCGTGGAACCTTTCTGTGTTTCACAGTTCAGCACACTCACTCCAATCCGTATTTTCTGTCCAGGTGATACTTTCTGTATGTCACTGAATACAACCAAGTCTTTTGCTGCCTGTCACATATATAGCTTGATCAAAAAAATCTCTGTGCGACATTTGTCTGGGTCGCAGTCAAAATAGCCACCATTAACAGGGTGTGAGTTAGGTCTACGATAGTTTCTGCACGTCACGTTCCAAAAAAAAGCAAAACTAAAAAAAAAATATATAAAAAAATTAGTTTTTTTGTTGTTTTAGCTCAGTGATACAAATCCATTTCACACAGCTGCATGGAGCCTTTCTGTGTGTCACAGTTCAGCACACTCACTCCAATCCGTATTTTCTGTCCAGGTGACACTTTCTGTACGTCACTGAATACAACCAAGTCTTTTGCTGCCTGTCACGTATATAGCTTGATCACAAAAATCTCTGTGCGACATTTGTCTGGGTCGCAGTCTAAATAGCCACCATTAACAGGGTGTGAGTTAGGTCTACGATAGTTCCTGCACGTCACGATCCCAAAAAAACAAAACCAAAAAAAAAATATATAAAAAAAATATATAAAAAAAATAGTTTTTTTGTTGTTTTAGCTCAGTGATACAAATCCATTTCACACAGCTGCGTGGAACCATTCTGTGTGTCACAGTTCAGCACACTCACTCCAATCCGTTTTTTTTTTGTCCAGGTGATACTTTCTGTACGTCACTGAATACAACCAAGTCTTTTGCTGTCTGTCACGTATATAGTTTGATCCCAAAAATCTCTGTGCGACATTTGTCTGGGTCGCAGTCTAAATAGCCACCATTAACAGGGTGTGAGTTAGGTCTACGATAGTTCCTGCACGTCACGTTCCCAAAAAACAAAACCAAAAAAAAAAAATATCTAAAAAAAAATATATAAAAAAATAGTTTTTTTGTTGTTTTAGCTCAGTGATACAAATCCATTTCACACAGCTGCGTGGAACCTTTCTGTGTGTCACAGTTCAGCACACTCATTCCAATCCGTATTTTCTGTCCAGGTGACAATTTCTGTATGTCACTGAATACAACCAAGTCTTTTGCTGCCTGTCACATATATAGCTTGATCAAAAAAATCTCTGTGCGACATTTGTCTGGGTCGCAGTCAAAATAGCCACCATTAACAGGGTGTGAGTTAGGTCTACGATAGTTTCTGCACGTCACGTTCCAAAAAAAAGCAAAACTAAAAAAAAAAATATATAAAAAAATAGTTTTTTTGTTGTTTTAGCTCAGTGATACAAATCCATTTCACACAGCTGCGTGGAACCATTCTGTGTGTCACAGTTCAGCACACTCACTCCAATCCGTATTTTCTGTCCAGGTGACACTTTCTGTATGTCACTGAATACAACCAAGTCTTTTGCTGCAACGTATATAGCTTGATCCCAAAAATCTCTGTGCGACATTTGTCTGGGTCGCAGTCTAAATAGCCACCATTAACAGGGTGTGAGTTAGGTCTACGATACTTCCTGCACGTCACGTTCCCAAAAAAACAAAACTAAAAAAAATATATAAAAAAAATATATAAAAAAATAGTTTTTTTGTTGTTTTAGCTCAGTGATACAAATCCATTTCACACAGCTGCGTGGAACCATTCTGTCTGTCACAGTTCAGTACACTCACTACAATCCGTATTTTCTGTCCAGGTGACACTTTCTTTACGTCACTTAATTAAACTAGACTGAACAAGTTTGTGGGTTTCAGTACACCAGGCCCATTTATTTATTTATTTTTATATAATACACTTATATACAGAAAATGTTGAACCCCAGGGCTAAAGGTCGAGGACGAGGGCGTGGGCATTCAATTACTGCAGGGGGCAGAGGCCGTGGTCCTGGGCAGGGTGAGACAGTACCTGCTGATGAGAGAGCAGGGGAACGCCGCAGAGCTACACTCCCTAGCTTCATGTCTCAACTTACAGGGACACGTGGTAGAGGACTGTTGAAACCACAACAGTGCGAACAGCTGATCTCGTGGATTGCGGATAATGCTTCAAGTAATTTGTCCACCAGTCAGTCTTCCACGCAGTCCACCCACGTTACCCAAGGGAGCACTCCTCTGGCTCCTCCACATCAACCTCCTTCCCCCCAGTCTGCCCCCTCCCAGGAAAATTTGGAATGCGATCCGGCATACTCTCAGGAACTGTTTTCTGGACCCACAAACCACTTCTCAGGTTGCTGCTGACCTCGTTCCCGATGCCCAAGTTTTCCAACTGTCGCAGTCTGTGGGTGATGATGATGATGATGACAATGTTGAGTTAGTGGAAGAAGTTTGTAAAGAGATGTCGGACGATGAGGAGACACGGTTGTCAGACAGTGGTGAAGTTGTTGTCAGGGCAGGAAGTCCGAGGGGGGAGCAGACTGAGGAATCGGAGGATGACGAGGTAACTGACCCAAGCTGGGTTGATATGCCGAGTGAAGACAGTGCTTCTGAGGTGGAGGCGAGTGCTGCACCAGAATAGGTTGTAAGAGGCAGTGGTGTGGCCAGAGGGAGGAGCAGGGCCAGAGCTGGTGCATCAGCAGCAACTGTTTCACGTAGTGAAGCTCCCGTGGCGAGGCCTAGATGTTCGCAAGTCTGGAGGTTCTTTAAAGAAAGTGAGGATGACCGACGGACTGTGGTGTGCAACCTGTGCCACACCAGGATCAGCAGGGGTGCCACCACTACTAGCCTAACCACCACCAGCATGCGCAGGCATATGAGTGCTAAACACCCCACTCAATGGAACCAAGGCCGTTCACCACCTCCTGCGGGTCACACCACTGCTCCTTCCCCTGTGTCACTCGCTGCCTCTGCTAGTCAACCCCCTGCGTCACTCGCTGCCTCTGCTAGTCAACCCCCTGCCCAGGACCCCGGCACAAGCGCCTCCCGCCGGAAAACCACACCTTCGCCTCCACGATTCTCCACAGTGTCCACCAACGTGTCCCAGCGCAGCGTTCAGCTGTCTTTACAGCAGACGCTGGAGCGCAAGAGGAAATACAGTTCCACCCACATGCCCAAGCCCTCAACGTCCACATCTCAAAATTGCTTAGCCTGGAGATGCTGCCCTATAGGCTGGTAGAGACCGTGGCCTTTCGCAATCTCATGGCGGTGGCTGCCCCTCGGTATTCGGTCCCCAGCCGCCACTATTTTCCCGATGTGCCGTCCCATCCCTACACCAGCACGTGTCACAGAACATCATCCGTGCCCTGACCAACGCTGTTTCTGAGAAGGTCCACCTAACCACGGACACGTGGACAAGTGCTGCCGGGCAGGGACACTATATCTCACTGACGGTACATTGGGTTAACTTGGTGGAGGCTAGGACCGAGAATGACCCTGGGGCCGCTCATGTACTGCCCACACCGAGGATTGCGGGGCCTACCTCGGTTACGGTCTCTCAGACATACTATGCCTCCTCCTCCTCCGACCCCTCCTCCTCCTCCACCGAATTACCATCCGTGGGCACGGCGCCTTCAGTCTGTAGCTCTAGGCGCAGCAGCAGTGCCGTGGGTAAGCGCCAGCAGGCAGTGCTCAAACTGCTTAGCTTAGGTCACAAAAGGCACACCGCCCAAGAGCTGTTACAGGGCATCACGGCGCAGACCGATGTGTGGCTGGCACCGCTGAACCTTAAGCCAGGCATGGTTGTGTGTGACAACGGGCGTAACCTGGTGGCGGCTCTGCAACTCGGCAGACTGACACTTGTGCCATGCCTGGCCCACGTGTTCAATATAATAGTTCAGCGGTTCCTCAAGACATACCCCAATCTGTCTGATTTGCTCACCAAGGTGCGCCGCATCTGTGCGCATTTCCGCAAGTCGACCACAGATGCTGCCACTCTCAGGGCAGCGCAGCGCCGTCTACAACTGCCCGCTCACAGACTGTTGTGCGATGTGCCCACGAGATGGAATTCGACATTAAACATGTTATCCAGAGTTTACCAGCAGCGCAAAGCGATTGTAGACTGCCAGATGTCAACTTCCACCAGAACTGGTAGTCAGGTCAGTCAGATTCCTCAAGTCTACAATGAGGAGTGGATGTGGATGTCTGATATCTGCCAGGTGTTGAGCAACTTTGAGGAGTCAACACAGATGGTCAGAGGCGATGCCGCCATTATCAGCCTCACCATCCCGCTGCTTTGCCTGTTGAAAAACTCACTGCTCAGCATCAAGTTGGATGCTTTGCGCTTGTCACAAGAGACGGTGGAGGAAGATACATCGCTTGATAGCCAGAGCACCCTCCGGTCTGTTTCTCAGCGCGTATCGGAGGAGGGGGATGAGGATGAGGAGGAAGAGGAGGAGAATGTCGGCGAGACAGTAGACGGTACCAGTGCTCAGTCCTTAACTCTTGAGCGTGTATGGGGTGAAGAGGAGGACTTGGAGGAGGAAGAGGAGGAAATGTAGAGTCAGGCTAGTGAGGAGAGGGAATTCTTGCGTGTTGGGACTCTGGCGCACATGGCAGACTTCATGTTAGGCTGCCTAACCCGTGACCCTCGCGTTAGAAGAATTTTTTCAAACACCGATTACTGGGTGTTCACTCTTCTGGACCCACAGTACAAGCAGAACCTTTCCACTCTCATCCCTGCAGAGGAAAGGAGTATGAGAGTGAATAGATATCAACAGGCCCTGGTGCACAAGCTGAAACAATTCTTCCCATCTGACGCCACTAGCGGCAGAGGGCATGGTTCTGTGGGCCAAGTAGCGGGGGAGAGGAGGCGAGCAGGCAGCTTGTCCAGCACTGGCAGGGGAACGCTCTCCAAGGCCTTTGCCACTTTTATGTCACCCCAGCAAGACACTGTCACCTGTCCCCAGTCTAGGCAGAGTAGGGGGGAGCTGTACAGAAAGATGGTGAGGGAGTACCTAGCTGACCATACCAACGTCCGGACCGATCACTCTGCTCCATACAACTACTGGGTTTCAAAGCTGGACACGTGGCCTGAACTGGCGCTGTACGCCTTGGAGGTGCTGGCCTGCCCTGCCGCTAGCGTGCTGTCAGAGCGGGTATTCAGTGCAGCTGGTGGCGTCATCACCGATAAGCGTACACGCCTGTCAACTGACAGCGCTGACAGGCTGACGCTTATTAAAATGAACAAAGCCTGGATTTCCACGGAATTCAAATCTCCTCCGGGGGAAAGCAGCTAAAGATTAACATTACTTATGTATCCGATTCCTCTTCTCTACTCCTCCTCCTCCTCCATATCGTCTTTGCCTAACGCTGACCAAAAAAACGCCATTTTTCAGAGGTCCAACTGGCACTCTTTTACCACAATTTTTCAGGAGGGCCCCCTACAGGCCCTCTCTTCAAACAATTTTTCCAGAGGTCCACCTACAGGCCCTCTTTCCAAACAATTTTTCCGGAGGTCCACCTACAGGCCCTCTCTGTAAACAATTTTTCCGGAGGTCCATCTACAGGCCCTCTCTCCAAACTATTTTTCCGGAGGTCCACCTACAGGCCCTCTCTCCAAACTATTTTTCCGGAGGTCCAGCTACAGGCCCTCTCTCCAAACAATTTTTCCGGAGGTCCACCTACAGGCCCTCTCTTCAAACAATTTTTCCGGAGGTCCACCTACAGGCCCTCTCTCCAAACAATTTTTCCGGAGGTCCACCTACAGGCCCTCTCTCCAAACAATTTTTCCGGAGGTCCACCTACAGGCCCTCTCTCCAAACAATTTTTCCGGAGGTCCACCTACAGGCCCTCTCTCCAGTTCCAGTTTCCAGTTTTATTTGCGCAAACTGCGTAAAATTTATTTTTGGGATAGGTGTGAAAAATAATATTACCTGCGCATCTATATTGCCCAACATTGGATACGGTAGCAACAAGAAGACCAAACACATGCTGCCCACAGGGTTCCGCAAATTCCTGGTCCACAATGTCAAGGAGCTCGAGGTTCTGTTGATGAGCAACAAGTCCGTCTGTGCAGAAATCGCCCACAACGTCTCCATCTAAGAACCTAAAGACCATTGTGGAGGAGAGCGGCACAGCTCGCCATCAAAGTGACGAACCCCAACGCCAGACTGCGCAGCGAAGATAACGAATAAATATCTCTGTGGTTATTTGTGCTAAATAAAAGTTAAATAAACACACAAAAAAAAAATTGATCTGTTCCTGTGCCTGATCCACCCAAGTTGAATCTGTCCCATCATGAGAAAGTCCCCCCAAGGAGTCCCCACTGTAACTTGCTTCCCATACAACTACCTCACCCCCCGACACCTGTGTCTCGCCATTGTCCACCACCTCCTCAGACAACACTGGTAAATCCCCACTGTCAGCACACGGAGACTGCAAAAGGTCTTGCGAATTGGGGCAGAGAATGTTCTGGGGTAGCACATCAGAGAAGGGGTGACTATGGGGTTCCAGGGAGTACGTGACCACATGCAATCTCCATCTAAAAAGTCATGCCACACTTGAAGTTGGGGTCCTGCGTCGTCATTCTAACTACATCCGGCTGTTGTCACCACCACACACGCTAGCCCAGGGGGCACTCCTCTGGCTCTTCCAGCTCAACCTCCTTCCCCCCAGCCTGCCCCCCACCTACAGGCCCTCTCTCCAAACAATTTACCCGGATAGGGGACGTATTAGATATTGTACTGATGTTTTTTTTGGTTCTTCTTTTAATTGCCTCCTGACCTGTGATAGGCAGAGCATGGACACGTCCCCTTAGCTGCAGTAGGAAAGACACTCCTCTGGCCAGAGCAAGATCTTTTTCCTTTTCCGTGGTCGAAAAATCCATGAAATATATGGTCCCAAGATAGGGGACGTATACGGTATTAAACTGAGAAGAGTCGATACCGTACCGGTTGATGCTACAGTTTTTCCAAATCCATCCGGCTGTTGTCACCACCACACACGCTAGCCCAGGGGGCACTCCTCTGGCTCTTCCAGCTCAACCTCCTTCCCCCCAGCCTGCCCCCCACCTACAGGCCCTCTCTCCAAACAATTTACCCGGATAGGGGACGTATTAGATATTGTACTGATGTTTTTTTTTGTTCTTCTTTTAATTGCCTCCTGACCTGTGATAGGCTGAGCATGGACACGTCCCCTTAGCTGCAGTAGGAAAGACACTCCCCTGGCCAGAGCAAGCTCTTTTTCCTTTTCCGTGGTCGAAAAATCCATGAAATATAGGGTCCCAAGATAGGGGACGTATACGGTATTAAACTGAGAAGAATCGATACCGTACCGGTTGATGCTACAGTTTTTCCAAATCCATTCCGGCTGTTGTCACCACCACACACGCTAGCCCAGGGGCACTCCTCTGGCTCTTCCAGCGAAAACCTCCTTCCCCC
>ONZH01008714.1:0-41347 GCA_900303285.1 Rhinella marina
CGTGACCGAGGTAGGCCCCGCAATCCTCGGTGTGGCAGTACATGAGCGGGCCCAGGGTCAGTCTCGGTCCCAGCCTCCACCAAGTTAACCCAATGTGCCGTCAGTGAGATATAGTGTCCCTGCCTGGCAGCACTTGTCCACTTGTCCGTGTTTAGGTGGACCTTCTCAGAAACAGCGTTGGTCAGGGCACGGATGATGTTCTCTGACACGTGCTGTTGTAGGGCTGGGGCGGCACATCGGGAAAAATAGTGGCGGCTGGAAACCGAATACCGAGGGGCAGCCACCGCCATGAGATTGCGAAAGGCCTCAGTCTCTACCAGCCTATAGGGCAGCATCTCCGGGCTCAGCAATTTGGAGATGTGGACGTTGAGGGCTTGGGCATGTGGGTGGGTGGAACTGTGTTTCCTCTTGCGCTCCAGCGTCTGCTGTAAAGACAGCTGAACGCTGCGCTGGGACACATTGGTGGACACTGTGGAGGATCGTGGAGGTGAAGGTGTGGTTTTCCGGCGGGAGACGCTCGTGCCGGGGTCCTGGGCAGGGGGTTGACTAGCAGAGGCAGCGAGTGACACAGGGGAAGGAGCAGTGGTGTGACCCGCAGGAGGTGGTGAACAGCCTTGGTTCCATTGAGTGGGGTGTTTAGCACTCATATGCCTGCGCATGCTGGTGGTGGTTAGGCTTGTAGTGGTGGCACCCCTGCTGATCCTGGTGTGGCACAGGTTGCACACCACAGTCCGTCGGTCATCCTCACTTTCTTTAAAGAACCTCCAGACTTGCGAACACAGAAAGTGTCACCTGGACAGAAAATACGGATTGTAGTGAGTGTACTGAACTGTGACACACAGAATGGTTCCACACTGCTGTGTGAAATGGATTTGTATCACTGAGCTAAAACAACAAAAAAAACTATTTTTTTTATATATATTTTTTTTATATATATATTTTTTTAGTTTTGTTTTTTTTTGGAACGTGACGTGCAGAAACTATCGTAGAGCTAACTGACACCCTGCTGACGGTGGCTATTTTGACTGCGACCCAGACAAATGTCACACAGAGATTTTTGGGATCAAGCTATATACGTGGAAGCAAAAGACCTGGTTGTATTAAGTGACGTACAGAAAGTGTCACCTGGACAGAAAATACGGATTGTAGTGAGTGGACTGAACTGTGACACACAGAATGGTTCCACACAGCTGTGTGAAATGAATTTGTATCACTGAGCTAAAACAACAAAAAAACTATTTTTTTTATATTTTTTTTTTTAGTTTTGTTTTTTTGGGAACGTGACGTGCAGAAACTATCATAGAGCTAACTGACACCCTGCTGTTGGTGGCTATTTTGACTGCGACCCAGACAAATGTCGCACAGAGATTTTTGGGATCAAGCTATATTCGTGGAAGCAAAAGACCTGGTTGTATTAAGTGACGTACAGAAAGTGTCACCTGGACAGAAAATACGGATTGTAGTGAGTGGACTGAACTGTGACACACAGAATGGTTCCACACTGCTGTGTGAAATGGATTTGTATCACTGAGATATAACAATAAAAAAAAGGGGTTATATATGGCGATAGCTGCACTACTAGTGACAGCCAGCCAGCCAAGCCAGGAGACAAAAAAAAAAAAAAATTCTTGTAGCCCTTAGAAGGGCTGTTGGGTTCTTTGTGGGTGATTCCTGCCTAACAGAGAACTAAATGCAGGCCCTAACACTCTCCCTGAAACGCAGCAGCTCTATTCCTAACAACATCCAGAAGGCATCTGAGCCGAGCACCGCGGCCAGTCACTAGTATATTCCAGGGTCACCTGATCAGGCCAGCCAACCCCTGCTATCGACATGTAAGGGCCCCACATGATGCTGGGTGTACCGCAGAGTCTCCTGGTTTGTGATTGGCTGAGTTTATAGGCGCCAAAAATGCACAATGCGGAAGTTGCCATTTCCTCGAGCATGGCGAGACACTCGTCCGAGCAGCGAGCACTTATGAGTACCCTAATACTCGAACGAGCACCAAGCTCGGACGAGTATGCTCGCTCATCTCTATTGTTAAACAATATATGGTACTCTACATTCTTTTGGATGGTTTAAATCTGTCATTTATCGGACTGTGATTAGTCCAGATTGAGGAGTTATCTATTTATCTTATATTTTTTTGGTAAAGCCATTTACACTTTATCAATTAGTGTAGACGTAGTTTGGTGTATCTAGGTTTATAAATTCACCCTTTAAAGGGGTATTCTCATCTTAGACAATGGGGGCATATCGCTAGGATATGCCCCCATTGTCTTATAGGTGCGGGTCCCACCGCTGGGACCCGCACCTATATCCAGAACGGAGCGGGGAGCGCTGCGCCTGGAGGACCCCAGGTTTCCGGGGGTCCGGCCACCACCAGGCGCAGCTCCCCGCGCTGCTCATAGAAATGAATGGGAGCCGGGCCGTGCATGTGCGGTGCGCTCCCATTCATTTCTATGGGGCCGACGGAAGTAGCCGAACCAGCGCTCGGCTATTTTCGGCGGCCCCATAGAAATGAATGGAGGGCGGCTGCGCATGCGCAGTGCGCCCTCATTCACTTCGGGGGCTGCGTTCTGGAAATAGGTGGGGGTCCCAGCGGTGGGACCCACACCTATAAGACAATGGGGGCATATCCTAGCGATATGCCCCCATTGTCTAAAATGAGAATAACCCTTTAAAGTGTTGATATACCTTGGTGCAGTGAATTTTTTCCCTTTTTTGTTTTCTAATGCAAGTTATAATATATTAATCATTTACCAATTAGTCCAGTGCACATAATATAGTTTTGTGCCTTATGGGTTATTACTAGAGATGAGCGAGCATGCTTGTCCGAGTATTAGGGTACTCGTAAGTGCTCGCTGCTCGGACGAGTATCTCGCCATGCTCGAGGAAATGGCTACTTCCGCATCGTGCATTCACAAGCCAGGAGACTCTGCGGTACACCCAGCATCACGTGGGGCCCTTACATGTCGATAGCAGGGGTTGGCTGGCCTGATCAGGTGACCCTGGAATATACTACCGACTGGCCGCGGTGCTCGGCTCAGATGCTGTCCGGATGTCATTAGGGATAGAGCTGCTGCGTTTCAGGGACAGTGTTAGGGCCTGCATTTAGTTCTCTTTTATGCAGGGATCAACCACAAAGAACCCAACAGCCCTTCTAAGGGCTAGAAGACATTTTTTTTTTTTATCACTTGGCTGGCTGGCACTAGTAGTGCAGCTATCGCCATGTATAACACCCATTTATTTTTTTATGTTATATCTCAGTGATACAAATCCATTGCACACAGCAGTGTGGAACCATTCTGTGTGTCACAGTTCAGTACACTCACTATTTTCTGTCCAGGTGACACTTTCTGTATGTCACCGAATACAACCAAGTCATTTGCTGCCTGTCACGTGTATGGCTTCATCCCAAAAATCTCTGTGCGACATTTGTCTGGGTCGCAGTCTAAATAGCTAACGTCAGTAGGGTGTCAGTTAGCTCTTCGATAGTTTCTGCACGTCACGTTCCCAAAAAAACAAAAATCCAAAACAAAATATAGAAAAAAATTTAGTTTTTTTGTTGTTTTAGCTGAGTGATACAAATCCATTTCACACAGCTGCGTGTAACCATTCTGTGTGTCACAGTTAAGCACACTCACTCCAAACCGTATATTCTGTCCAGGTGACACTTTCTGTACGTCACCGAATACAACCAAGTCATTTGCTACCTGTCACGTGTAAAGCTTGATCCCAAAAATCTCTGTGCGACATTTGTCTGGGTCGCAGTCTAAATAGCCACCGTTAACAGGGTGTCAGTCAGCTGTATGATAGTTTCTGCACGTCACGTTCCCAAAAAAACAAAACTAAAAAAAATATTAAAACAAAAGATAGAAAAAAAATTAGTTTTTTTGTTGTTTTAGCTGAGTGATACAAAACCATTTCACACAGCTGCGTGTAACCTTTCTGTGTGTCACAGTTCAGCACACTTTTTCCAATCCGTATTTTCTGTCCAGGTGACACTTTCTGTACATCACCGAATACAACCAAGTCATTTGCTACCTGTCACGTGTAAAGCTTGATCCTAAAAATCTCTGTGCGACATTTGTCTGGGTCGCAGTCTAAAAAGCCACAGTTAACAGGGTGTGAGTTAGGTCTCCGATAGTTCCTGCACGTCACGTTCACAAAAAAACAAAACTAAAAAAAAAATATTAAAACATAAGATAGAAAAAAAATTAGTTTTTTTGTTGTTTTAGCTGAGTGATACAAATCCATTTCACACAGCTGCGTGTAACCTTTCTGTGTGTCACAGTTCAGCACACTCTTTCCAATCCGTATATACTGTCCAGGTGACACTTTCTGTACGTCACAGAATACAACCAAGTCATTTGCTACCAATATCATCTACAGCTTGATCCAGAAAACTCTCTGTGCGACATTTGTCTGGGTTGCAGTCTAAATAGCCACCGTTAACAGGGTGTCAGTCAGTTCTACGATAGTTCCTGCACGTCACGTTCCCAAAAAAACAAAATTAAAAAAATATATAAAAAACAAAATATATATATAAAAAAAAAAAAGTTTTTCAGTTGTTTTAGCTCAGTGATACAAATCCATTTTACTCAGCTGCGTGTAACTTTTCTGTGTGTCACAGTTCAGCACACTCGCTCCGATCTGTATATACTGTCCAGGTGACACTTTCTGTACGTCAGAGAATACAACCAAGTCATTTGCTACCAATAACATCTACAGCTTGATCCAGAAAACTCTCTGTGCGACATTTGTCTGGGTCGCAGTCTAAATAGCTAACGTCAGTAGGGTGTCAGTTAGCTCTTCGATAGTTTCTGCACGTCACGTTCCCAAAAAAACAAAATTTAAAAAAATATATAAAAAACAAAATATAAAAAAAATTAGTTTTTCAGTTGTTTTAGCTCAGTGATACAAATCCATTTTACTCAGCTACGTGTAACCTTTCTGTGTGTCACAGTTCAGCACACTCTCTCCAATCCGTATAATCTGTCCAGGTGACACTTTCTGTACGTCACTTAATCCTACCAGACTGAACAAGTTTGTGGGTTTCAGTACACCAGGCCCGTTTATTTTATTTTTTTAATATCATACACTTATATACAAAAAATCGAGGACGAGGGCGTGGGCATTCAATTACTGCAGGGGGCAGAGGCCGTGGTCCTGGGCAGGGTGAGACAGTACCTGCCGATGAGGGAGCTGTGGAACGCCGCAGAGCTACACTCCCTAGCTTCATGTCTCAACTTACAGGGACACGTGGTAGAGGACTGTTGAAACCACAACAGTGCGAACAGCTGATCTCGTGGATTGCGGACAATGCTTTAAGTAATTTGTCCACCAGTCAGTCTTCCACGCAGTCCACCCACGTTACCCAAGGGAGCACTCCTATGGCTCCTCCACTTCAACCTCCTTCCCCCCAGTCTGCCCCCTCCCAGGAAAATTTGTAATGCGATCCGGCATACTCTCAGGAACTGTTTTCTGGACCCTTCCCAGAGTCACAAACTACTTCTCAGGTTGCTGCTGACCTCTTTCCCGATGCCCAAGTTTTCCAACTGTCGCAGTCTGTGGGTGATGATGATGATGATGACAATGTTGACTTAGTGGAAGAAGTTTGTAAAAAGGTGTCGGACAATGAGGAGACACGGTTGTCAGACAGTGGTGAAGTTTTTGTTAGGGGAGGAATTCCGAGGGGGGAGCAGACTGAGGAATCGGAGGATGACGAGGTGACTGACCCAAGCTGGGTTGATATGTCGAGTGAAGACAGTGCTTCTGAGGCGGAGGCGAGTGCTGCACCAGAACAGGTTGGAAGAGGCAGTGGTGTGGCCAGAGGGAGAAGCAGGGCCAGGGCTGGTGCATCAGCAGCAACTGTTTCACGTATTGAAGCTCCCGTGGCAAGGCCTAGATGTTCGCAAGTCTGGAGGTTCTTTAAAGAAAGTGAGGATGACCGACGGACTGTGGTGTGCAACCTGTGCCACACCAGGATCAGCAGGGGTGCCACCACTACTAGCCTAACCACCACCAGCATGCGCAGGCATATGAGTGCTAAACACCCCACTCAATGGAACCAAGGCCGTTCACCACCTCCTGCGGGTCACACCACTGCTCCTTCCCCTGTGTCACTCGCTGCCTCTGCTAGTCAACCCCCTGCATCACTCGATGCCTCTGCTAGTGAACCCCCTGCCCAGGACCCCGAAACAAGCGCCTCCCGTCGGAAAACCACACCTTCGCCTCCACGATCCTCCACAGTGTCCACCAACGTGTCCCAGTGCAGCGTTCAGCTGTCTTTACAGCAGACGCTGGAGTGCAAGAGGAAATACAGTTCCACCCACCCACATGCCCAAGCCCTCAACGTCCACATCTCCAAATTGCTTAGCCTGGAGATGCTGCCCTATAGGCTGGTAGAGACCGAGGCCTTTCAAAATCTCATGGCGGTGGCTGCCCCTCGGTATTCCGTCCCCAGCCGCCACTATTTTTCCCGATGTGCCGTCCCAGCCCTACACCAGCACGTGTCAGAGAACATCATCCATGCCCTGACCAATGCTGTTTCTGAGAAGGTCCACCTAACCACGGACACGTGGACAAGTGCTGCCAGGCAGGGACACTATATCTCACTGACGGCACATTGGGTTAACTTGGTGGAGGCTGGGACCGAGACTGACCCTGGGGCCGCTCATGTACTGCCCACACCGAGGATTGCGGGGCCTACCTCGGTCACGGTCTCTCAGACGTACTATGCCTCCTCCTCCGACCCCTCCTCCTCCTCCACCTCCTCCTCCGAATTAACATCCGTGGGCACCTTCAGTCGGTAGCTCTAGGCGCAGCAGCAGTGCCGTGGGTAAGCGCCAGCAGGCGGTGCTCAAACTGCTGAGCTTAGGTGACAAAAGGCACACCGCCCAAGAGCTGTTACAGGGCATCACGGCACAGACCGATGTGTGGCTGGCACCGCTGAACCTCAAGCCAGGCATGGTTGTGTGTGACAACGGGCGTAACCTGGTGGCGGCTCTGCAACTCGGCAGACTGACACATGTGCCATGTCTGGTCCACGTTTTCAATTTAATAGTTCAGCGTTTCCTCAAGACATACCCCAATCTGTCTGATTTGCTCACCAAGGTGCGCCGCATCTGTGCGCATTTCCGCAAGTCCACCACAGATGCTGCCACTCTCAGGGCAGCGCAGCGCCGCCTACAAATGCCCGCTCACCGACTGTTGTGCGACGTGCCCACGAGATGGAATTCCACATTAAACATGTTATCCAGAGTTTACCAGCAGCGCAGAGCGATTGTAGACTGCCAGATGTCATCTTCCACCAGAACTGGTAGTCAGGTCTCTCAGATTCCTCAAGTCTACAATGAGGAGTGGACGTGGATGTCTGATATCTGCCAGGTGTTGAGCAACTTTGAGGAGTCAACACAGATGGTCAGCGGCGATGCCGCCATTATCAGCCTCACCATCCCGCTGCTTTGCCTGTTGAAAAACTCACTGCTCAGCATCAAGTCGGATGCTTTGCGCTTGTCACAAGAGACGGCGGAGGAAGGTACGTCGCTTGATAGCCAGAGCACCCTCCGGTCTGTTTCTCAGCGCGTATCGGAGGAGGGGGATGAGGAGGAAGAGGAGGAGAATGTCGGCGAGAATGACGGGTGTCACCGGCAGGCGGTGATAGACCTTCGTTGCACCTAGTTGGGTGCTTCCCTAACATGTGATGGGTATTTGCATCGCCTTTCTTGGTCTGGGTGAGCACAATTGCCATGAGGATAACCACCAGGCTGTTGCCTGAGAATTTGGGGTAATGGTGGGATTAAGCAGTCTCAGAGGCATCCATGCATGCTGCCCCTGCTGTTTCCTGTCCATTTCCGTGGTGTTTCCATCATTTTCTGAGGTTTCCAGGTTTTCACCCAGCCTTCCCTAGGCAGAGCCTTGGTCCCCTGCAAAAAATGCTCGAGTCTCCCATTGACTTCAATGGGGTTCGTTACTCGAAACGAGCACCCGAGCATCGGGAAAAGTTCGACTCGAATAACGAGCACCCGAGCATTTTAGTGCTCGCTCAGCTCTAGTTATTAATAACTAGCTTGGAACGCATGGTGATTATGATTTGATTAAGCAATAACGAGAAATGCTAATGTTGGATATGCTAACACCAATTGGATGTTGCTTGGATATCTTAATATATTTCCAGTTGGTAATTTTCCCTTACAATTTAGTTGGTTTAATTTTGTATATTGAGTGGTACGTCACTTCCGGTTTGCGGATCATGGACCGGAAGTGATGTTCATACATGAGCCGAGTGATTTCTCTTGCATTCCAAACCCCGGAAGTTGATCCTCGGCATTTACACGTGGCTCCAGGGGATCCGGACGGCGCTTTTTCCAAATCACTGCCCACACAGTTATTTATAGGGGCGCTCTTAACTATCTGGTGCCACATTATGTAATTGAAAAGTCCAATTGGTTTACCTTTACCAAGGTCTCCTGATGAACCATATACCTACAACGTCTATGGGGAAACGCATCGAGACGACATTCACATTAAGGACAACTACATCTCCAGGGCTTTGTTAGGTGACAGTGAGGGTTTAGCCACCGATAAGTGGGGTCGCCCCTATCGGGGTGGGTTATCCGCTTTTAGGCAGGGGTAGCCCTAGGGACAAAATAGGGTCAGCATTGTCCATCTACCTGACCCCACTTCTTTGGCTTCCCGCTGTCACCTTCCATCTGTGGTCATCAAAACCGTGAGTTTATTCCAAGACAGTGCCTCACTACTTTGTACCCACATTATCTGTTGCTTGTGGGTTGTGAGGCCTTTACAGAGTTTATATAGTTCTTGGATCTGGAGATTACTTTTTGTTATTTTATATTTGTTTGTTTTGGGATGATTATGTTTTATCTGCAATATATTAAATGTTAAGTTTTAAATAGGGAATTTCTTGCTCTGAGTATTTGTGTAAAAAAAATATAAGAACAAAGGCAGCACTATCCAACAAAATTAAAACAGTGGGTGCCAGTGTACATGACCTTGATCCAGGGTACAACCATATATGAAGAAACCACACAGCACTCCAGGGGACAAGATGAAAAAAGTGGACATCATTTATCCTTATCAATGCAACGTTTCAGCCTGTTCAGAAAGGCCTTGTGAGAGGACTGAAATCTTGCATTAATTAATATGAATGAATAAAGTCTATTTTCGGCATATTATGCCTTGACATGCTGTGGAGTTTCTCTATCTATCTATCTATCTATCTATCTATCTATCTATCTATCTACATGCGTTGACAAGCAATGAAGACTGGGAGTGATTGCTATTTAGTCTGTTAATCAAGAGGTATAAACTGCCCACTGAGGGGACATGTGTGCTCACTGTGAGGCAAGTTCTAGGCACATAGACACTACGGTCATAGTTATTATACTCTGTACTGACAAAGAGTGGCTCCTTCATGACTCTCGGAGTCATATACCTAGATAGACTTCTATCAGTAGTCCCTGGGATTGAGTCATGGCCTATTGTAATTTACAATCATGCATGTGTTATGCTCACTGGTCCAAATAAAGTTTAGCACAAGATAAGTATGTCCAATGGCTCTGAAATATCTACCACTCACATCACACTAGCAATTTTCTATTGTGGCCATTAGTTATTTCAACTCATCAAAGCTGTTTCCCAGTTGTCCTTTACTGGACTACATTTGTTCTGACCCAGACGTCTAGCTATGACAATTGGACCCTTGGCAAAGCTACTCAGTTCCTTATGCTTGACTATTTTTTCTACTTCCAACACATCAACCTTAAATGCTGTGGACAACTTTACACTGAATGTATTGTACTGTCCATTTGTTTTCTAAATTCCAAATTAATCTACTTTCTAATTTGTCTTAATTAAGTTTCCTACCATTTTACATCTGCCAATATTTGTGTCCTTCACCTATGTGTAAGAAATACAGATTTTAAGGAAAATAATGTAAGCCATATATCACATTGGTATCTTCTATATTTGTAAGGTTTTCAGCAACTTTCTATTAATTAGTTCCTATACTTGTTTTCTCACAGCCAGTATGAGCAGGTACTATCTATCCGAACAAAGGACCATTAGTATCTCAAGGGCAATAAACAGTGGTCAGTTGTTTATTGTAGCAACAGCCACAATACTAGTCCAGTAGTCATTGAGACCACCAGTTAGGAAAGTACTGGGAATTCTTAAAAACACAAGACTCCAAATGTTTCCAGCAAACATCTCAAGAACTACCTGGAACTTACTAGAATCCAAACAGGAATAGGAATTTGCCAAGTTGTGTGATGGAACACACTGAAACTAGCTATCAAATATATAAATAGCCAGAATATTTATCCGGGAAGGAAGAAGAAAGAAGAAGAAGAAGAAGAAGCAGAACAAAAGAGTGCAGAGACACAGAAGAAAAGACAGAGAAGCTGAAAACTGGAGGGGTAGATGAAGAACTGGTTGAGAGACCTAAAAAGACCTACGTATGGTTACTACTATTTACTATAGGAATTTGGTTGTCTAGTTACTTAATTGTCATGTTGAGAGTAACTTTATAGGATAATTTTTTAATTGTCTTAGTAACTGAAACTATCATTGTGTACTAGTCTCTCTGTAAAATATTTATTTTTTTCTTTGTTATTGCACTATATCTCCATATATACTCAGCAATAATAATGTAATATTAATATTTTCACACTGTACAATATATTTAATTTTTTATCATCTCACTCTTGTGTCTCATTTATTACACCCAACTTAAAGAATCAGACCCAGTAAGATGGTATATTATATATAGAATATATTTCCGCTTTCCTTTCCACTGCTAGAAACACATGAAAGACCACCAGACACCCCTCTTACATTGATGTCAGATGTGACGAGGCAACGGTCTTCACTTGAGAAGGAGAGCGGCACATCACAAGAAGTGGCGATATCAAATTTGGCGGGGGTCACATGACTAGCTTTCGGATTGTGGAAACAGTGTCAAAATAATGAGTGCTATATTTTATTAAAGCTTACAAACGCCTTGAACACAGTAGATTGAACAGTGAGTCTAGAGAACCCCTTTAAGGTAACCAGTAACATTTTTCCATGTCAAAGGTGGCTATAGCCAATAAGAACTGACTGTTCACTTGCATCTAATATATTCCAACCCTTGAAAGGTACCACCCTGACAAGATAACTGTAAGGCTACTTTCATATCTGTGGCAGCGATTTCGTCAGGCTGTTCCGGTAGAGAACAGCCTGCCAGAATTCTCTGGATCTGTGACCACCAGATACAACCAGAATGCACACCGTCCCTATTAAATATAATGGGGTCCAGATGGAGATTCGGCCACATTCTGGCAAAAATGTCGAGAATTGGCCAGCCACGTACCGCTGCATGCTGCGGTTTGCGTCCGGTCGATTCTCGGCATTTTTTGCCGCATCAGGCGCCCGGATCTACGTGCCTCAGATGTGAAGGTAGCCTTATTCAATTGATTTTAATACTATTGCTTATCAGCACAATAATCAAATCAGCTGTTCCAAATGACAAACTGACTTTTGCCAAATTTGTATGTCATTTATGACACCTCAAAATCATCGACTGCTCGTGGCATTGCATTTATCGAGAGCCCATTTTTTATAAAACTCCTGCCCTAGCCATTGAGCTTGGTCTAGACAAGTCGAAGAGAGATAAAAATAACTTGATTAAAGACTGTGTACTGCTGTAACTCCAATGTTTCAGACAATGAAGCCGTGGGATTAAGCGAACAGTTCATAATGTATCCGCCATCACTACACCTTTCCTACGTTATTAAAATGTTCGGCAGCTAAGAGACTTGACGGGTATTAGCCATTCATTGTGCACAGTTTCCCGCAGCCCAGCATCGTCCTGGGCTGATGTAGATGTCAAACTGCAGGATTGATTTTCTGTTTATGCATTTTCGGTTCACTTCTTGAAAGATAATTCAGGTCGAGGGAGAGGTACAGGAAAACATTGACAAAAATATAAGAAGGCTTAAGCTTTAGAGGAGATGTCAGCTTTAAAACGGAAGCATAATGCCAGCTCAATTATAAAAGGGACATTCAGGTTTGAAACAGAAGGGCTGGTTAGTTATATATAGAAGCGTTTGACGACAGATGCTCAGATCAATGCAATGTATTGAATTAAAACATATTTGCCAAACCACTATAAACTCCGCTATGAGAAAAAAAGGGTTTCCAAATTCGCATAACCTTTCCATTTCATGTAACTAATCAGTGAACCTTGAAATCAAACTTGTGGTTTTGTAAATGTACAGTATTAAAACATTTTAATTGGCAGATCACTTTAATTAAAATAAAATAAGCATAGAAGCATAAGCAGTCTACAACTGTGCCATATACACCCAAAGGCCGACAAGACCTTACATGGCAAAAATTGCCGCTTTTAATAATGAAATTTGCAACGACTTCTACTCTTTTCTTTTAAAATATATTTTTAATAAAAGTTGATATGATCACAGTATAAATGGACAAACTGAAATCATGAAATCACAATAAATCACAAACAGTATATTAAAATGGAGAGTTGACCGTGTCCCAGGTTTTTAGGGTTGCTGAGTGGTGATGCGGCCTTATTAGTTTGGTTTCTTATCCAGTAAAACTGACCTGTTACTTTTATTCTCCAGTTCAGTACAATTATGACACATAGTCATGCTTAGTTTTTCTTGCATGTTAGGGCTCTTCAAGGATACCATTTTAGAGTGTGTACAGCCTTTTGATCAGTTTTTATTTAATTTCTAGTGGGAGATAAATCAACCAAAACATGTCAAATCGGCCATTTTTACTTGTCGTTTGCCGTATGGGAAAAAATATTTTTAGATTTTAATAGTATCAACATTTTTGTATGCGAGAATGCCCATGATTTGTATTTTTATTTAAAAAAAACTTATTTACAATTTTTTTATAGTTCTCATAGGGAACTATAACAAGCAATCATCAAATTGATTTTCTCATAGACTCCAATGCATTAGCATGTTAATGTTCCTATGAAGCGCTGTCACACATTATGCCTCCCTCGATCCCAACCAAAGGGACCTGGAGCATACCCGGGGTGCCCAAACTTTTGCATGCCACTATAAAGTTAAAGGAAGGTCCATCTTCGAGTAGCCATTGTTTCTTGTTGCATCTAATATGAAATAAGCAACTTTGCAAAATGTCTTAAATGCTTAATACATATCCTATCATTTTGGGTCTACCTGTCTTATGCAGACCTATGAGTCCTCATGGTTACAGACTTCAAACTAATTTTGTTTAGTCGGATCCTGCAGTCACATTCCCTTCCAGTACCCTATTTCTTACCGACTTTCATTTCGGAGCAAAATAAAGGGATCAGATCATTGGAAAGATGACTACAGGATCAGGCTGTACAGGTTTTGTTTGTAGTCTATAACCAAGGAAATGCATAAATCTCAGTTGTAGCTATAAACACAAAGTACCTTTCAAAAATGTATATGCTAATGTATAAAGTTCCCTTATAACACCAATCCACCCCACCCCAAATTCCAAAGTATCTATGTTCTCATGACAATAACACTGAATCAGATACACTGATGCATCAAATGCAATGTGAAATGTGTTGCAATTCTTATCATCAACTTTAATACTTAAGACTGGAAATAGGTGTAGCCCCGCTCTACAATACTTGGAATATTCCAGCCACAAAAATAAAGCAACATTTTCTTCTGTTCATTCTTTCCACGGTCTAAGAAAGACGCAGGAGAGCTAAGAAAATCATGTGTAGAACTGCGATATCTCTTAAACGCACCGAATGACTTGTATCACGTCTTCTAATTATGGCATTACTTCAATTTGTAGAAGCATCTGTTGCATCTGTTCCTTCTAATTGTCAGGGAGCAGCTGCCTGGAAGGAAGGCATAATACATCCTTCAGCAAATTCACAACACTGAAAGCTTAGCTCATATTAATTGATGGTAAAGCTTCAGCATCAGTTTATCTGATTCAATATCATTCAGTAATGATTGTGGCTGGAGTGAAAGGTAGACGAAGAAAACAACAAGCAGAATTTATTAAGTGATTTGTAGCACTGTGTGGTGTTAAGAAGTTCTAGACTTAGCGTATGGCATATTTGTGCAATAGTTTGTGACTTTTCTCACCCCTGACTACTTTTGAAAAGTGGCAAGAAAAGTACATAGGTGGGTCTATCAGAGAAAGAAAATTACTGGGAGTCTTTCCAAATTGTAGTGTAAATTTATAAATAATAGCACGTATAGAGTTAAAGGAGTTGTCTCACTTCAGTAAGTGGCATTTATCATGTAGACAAAGTTAATACAAGGCACTTACTAATGTATTGTGATTGTCCATATTGCTTCCTTTGCTGGCTGGAATCATTTTTCCATCACATTATACACTGCTCGTTTCCATGGTTACAGACCACCTGCAATCCATCAGTGGTGGTCATGCTTGCACAATATAGAAAAAACTCTAGCCTATGTGAGGTCCCATGGTCCCGGCCACCAGAAAGGCTGATGCTTTTTCCTACATTGTGCAAGCACGGCCACCGCTGATGGATTGCAGGGTGGTCTGTAACCATGGAAACGAGCAGTGTATAATGTGATGGAAAAGTGAATCCAGCCAGCAAAGGAAGCAATATGGGTAATGACAATACATTAGTAAGTGCCTTGTATTAACTTTCTCTACATGATAAATGCCACTTGCTGAAGTGAGACAACCCTTTTAATTTTAGATCTTTTAGATAGTCCATGAAGCACCAAAGTCATGAAGAGACATTTGGCGCTTAATAAGTTTGGCAAATTTTTCTCCAATGTACTTCTGATTAAGGCTACTTTCGCACTAGCATTAAAATTTTCCGGTATTGAGATGCATCATAGAGTCTCAATATCGGAAAAAAACGTTGTCCTGGAATGTGAAGCAAGACGAATGTGGAACATGACCCACAATGCAAGTCAATGGGGATGGATCTGTTTTCTCTGACACAATCGAAAACGGATACGTCCTCCATTGACTTTCAGTGGAGTTCATGACGGATCCGTCTTGGCTATGTTACAGATAATACAACCGGATCATTTCATCACTTCAACGGATGCAGATGGTTGTATTATCAGTAACGGAAACGTTTTTGCTGAACCCTGTCGGATCCTGCAAAAACGCTAGTGTGAAAGTAGCCTAAGACTGGTCCTTAAAGGGGTTCTCCAAGTTAAATTTTTTGATGACCTATCCTCAGGATCCTCAGATCCTCACTGTATCAGCGCTGCCTCCTCTTCATTGTTTACATGCTAGCCGTAACATGGGTAGCGGTGAGTAGGTGTAATTACACCTAACCACCCCATTCATTTCTATGGGAAGGATCGTTCCCATACAAGTCTAAGGGAGCGATCCTTCCCATTGAAATGAATGGGGCAGTTAGGTGTAATTACACCTGCTCACCACTACCCATGTTACGGCTAGGATGTAAACAATGAAGAGGAGGCAGCACTGGTACAGTGCACGCCTCCTCTTCAAACAGCTGATCGGCGGGGGTCCTGAGGATAGGTCATCAATAAATTTAACTTGGAGAACCCCTTTAATAAATAACTTTTCATATGCAGTTTTGATCTAAAGTAAGGCTGCTTCCACACAGTGTTTTAGTCAGTTATTTCCATCAGTTATTGTGAGCCCAAACCAATTGCAGGTAAAACACACAGAACAGATGCAGATCTTTCCCTTATACCTTATCTTTGTGTAGGCTTCACTCCTGGTTTTGGCCCACAATCACTGACCAAACAGCCTTAGCTGGAGCAAATTTGGCACATCAAGAAGGAAAATCTACTCCAGCATGAGCAGGTGTTGGTTTTGCGCAATAATATATGTCCATTTCTGCTGTAAGGTGTGAAAAAATTGTTGGGCCATAGGAGGCCATGCCCCTCTAGTTAAACCTCACCAAATTGTTACTCCAAAGCGCAAAATGGCAAAAAAATCACTTTTTTTGCACAAATATGTCTTTTGACAAACTTCTTCTCCCCAAAATCGACCAAAGATGCATGCAGTGACCCAATGATGACTGCTAAGAGTTAGTTTACCACGAGTTAAATGCTGTGATTTGTTGTATAAGCACTTATTTCTTTATGCATTATGCATCCCACATGTATTTATGGGATGCGCAGCAAGTAGCCAATACTGGCAGCTTTAAAGGCATTTGTCATGTAGACAAAGTTAATTTAAGGCACATATGATTGTCTAATGATTATCTTTTTAATTGTATTATACACTGCTTGTATGCAGGGGTCACTGCCACGGCTGCCATCCAGAAGCAGTGCCCATGCTTGAACACTGGTGGTCAGACACACATGTGCAGCAGCTCCTGTCATGACCATCTTCTATCTGTGATGCAGCAGTGGTCGTAACCCCTGGATATGATCAGTGTATAATGTGATTAAAAAAATGAATGAAGCCAGCAAAGTAGGCAATACAGATAATTACTTTTCAACAAACTTTGCATTAATCAGTAGTACAGTTTATGTATATGCTGAATAACAGTATTTCTGACCACTATGCAGTATGACTTGTATCTGAATTTTGAGCAGTTTTCCTTGCATGCTAAATATCCAGATATAGTGGGTGCAAACTTGTTGCCATCTACTGCACACAGAAACTAGAGGAGAAGCTGCTATCTAACTTTTTCTTAACCACTCTAATGCAGTCCTCGGCTTATGGAGGACATTTTGAAGTGGTAGTGATCTGTATAGTTCTGAATACAGTACTTGGTCTAGGATATAAGCTTCCTATGTAGCTGCAGCAGTCTCTTTATTGTCCTGGAGTCCTGTCTCACGTAGTATTTCCCCTCTTCATGGGCTTGTCATGACAAATGTAATATGATACTTCAGTGGAGATGGTGTGAAGATGTGAACTAGACAGTATTCTCTGATAAGACGTATTACAAAGTTTCTTATGGTCGCTTGTACTATTGATTTATGCAAAATTGTTTGAAAAATTAATATACTAATGGTCATGATAGTAGGATCAACTTATTGTTGGGGAAGCTATCAGCAAGGACATGTCCAAAGTGGACTAGGCAACTATACAAAGCATCAAGAAGATGATTTACTGCTTTAAGCTTATAAAATTTTATGATAAAATTGATCATTTAGGCTGTTTTTTCTCCTCTGATAACATTAGTGGGCACCATTAAGGATGAAGTGGGACTTGCACCTATTGGATATTTGTAGCATAGCCTAGCGATGTGCCAGAAATACCCCTTTAACGGTGAAGATGTTTATCATTCATTGGGTTCACTAATAAATTAATTGTTGTCAATGTGATCTAGATGTATGACCACTAAAAACTACATAAGCACATGCCTCCATAGATGGCACGTCATTTACCAACTTCACTCATGATGACAAACAGGCCAAGGAGAATGACAAATAAGAAGAACTGTTTAGCAGAGAAAGTTTTGTTCCTCACAGACTCGTGAATTTTATTGCTGTATATTAGATGGGTCATTGTGTGAAACACTATCATTTCCCCCACACTTTACAAGCCCCACTTGCTTGTTCACTTACAGAAGGAAAATATCACACTGTTTGTCTCTTTAGAAACTGCTTACGGGAAGTTCGATTTTAGCTGAAACAATTTAGAACACAATGAAATTTTATCTGGGATCGTAAAATTGCCATTTCTGTTGAAGAGGCTGTGACTCCTGGGAATAAGGAATTAAAAGGAACAGAACATTTGTTAACTGCTTGACCTGTGATCTGGGATGAAAAATAGAGCTCCTTTCTCCCTTACGTAAGGATCTGCTGCACCTGGAATGAAGATGGACAATATTGTGTAACTAATTTATCAATATGCTTTTGTTCTAATTAGTCTTGCTTTGAGATATAAGAGATTGTCCATGTTTGCAATGAAAATGAAGAGTTTATAAAATGTAATCAAATGAAAGTGAAAACTATGAAAAACCAAGGGAGGACCGATAAACTAGGATGCGATGGTCTCTTAATATAATTAAATTTGTATAATATATTATAGTATAGTGGGTTAAAATTCATTGGATGAAAGGTCTATTCCAAAAAGACTCTTATAAAACCTACAGGACCAGATAACTAGGGATGAGCGAACTTTTGAAAAGTTCGGTTCGCTTCGATTCGGCGAACTTTCATGAAGTTCGGATTCGTACGAACCGAACCTAAAACGAACCTTGCTATAACGGCTGAATAATAGCTGCTAAAATAATGGGAGTCTGATAGGGTACAGTTTCGTTTACTTGCAGTTGCTATTACAATGAAAAAAGTGGAACAAAATCCAAGTGACTTCAACAACAGCGACGCAAAATATACGCATATTTGAGAATTTACACTAATGCGTACGCTAATGCGAACATTCCCGCACAAATAACGAACATACAGTGTAGCGTTGTCAAAGGTACGCTACTTAACAGAATATGTACGCATTAGCGTACTCATACACTGCGTCTGCGAACATTCCTACTCAAGTAACGAACATACAGTGTAGCGTTGTCAATTGTACGCTATTTAACTGAATATGTGCGCATTAGCGTATGCATACACTGCGTCTGCGAACATTCCTACTCAAGTAACGAACATACAGTGTAGCGTTGTCAAAGGTACGCTACTTAACTGAATACGTACGCATTAGCGTACAAATCTTTAACGTACTATTCGTACGTACGTACGCACGCACGACGTAGAAGCATAGACTCCACCCCTTTTACTCCTCCTCCCTCTCGAGATCCGGTCAGCGCGAGAGAAGACGCAAGAAAGATGGCGTCTCGCCAACGTGGCCCTGACTGGGGCGGAATGGTTTGGGGCACTGACCCCTATGAGCCTACAGAAAAGCCTGAAGAAATATATTGGGAACAATGGAACCGGGACTCCCGGCCCAAGAAGCCGCAAGAGACACCCGCCACGCCGGCTGGTGCGGTGGAAGCAGCTGCAGCTCCCGCTCCGCCGCCCCGGAAGAGAGATTATTCGCTGAGGCAGAACCCCATGGTTCCCGAAGCAATGACCGCAAAGGCCCTCACCCTCTGGGAGTACAAGAGACGCGTGGAGGAGTGGGTGGTGCAGGTCTTAGAACACCCCTGTACCGGAGATCCCGTACTGGAGAGAAGACGGGGCACCGTGCTATGGTTCAGCGTGGAGAGAGGTGTAGGTTTTATCACCGATGAAATAACCGCCGAGGAATTCTACGTGAATCGCAGGTCGGTGAAGAGGACATATCTACCTCTGAGTCGTCATAATTTACATCCCGGGGACTATGTGATCTATACCCCGATGAAGTCCCTCCAGGGGCCGTTTGCAACAGGCGTGAAGGTATTGACCCGTCCAGCGAGGCCTGCCTGGCCCTTGGAAAAGTGGGAAGAAGAGTCAGTGGACAGCATGGAGCCGTATCGCTTACCTGCTGCTGATGCCCCGCAGGCAAAAGAAGAGCCTACCCATCAGCCAGAACCCCTGATCCCAGGTCTACTGCCTCCACCTACAATGTAGGTGGGAGAGTTGGTCACCTCCACCTTCAACTTTCAGCCCACTGTGGTACATGCCAGACTACCCTGGCAAATCGAAGCCTCCATGAGCGCCGCCCGTGGGAGACCCCTACAAGAACCCCTACAGCCGGAGTGTCTGACCCCCGTCGTACCGGCAAGAGGATCCGGCCAGGAGGCGAAGGTAGGAGAGGCTTCCGCATCAGCATGCAGGACCCCCAAACTGGTCCCATCACTGAGAGGACGCCGGGGAATGGCTGCCGCTTATCGGCAGCTTATCAGAGGCAGGAGCACCCTCTAATGTCCTTCAGCTCGAGTAGTAGCGAGGAGGACTGGCAGGCCTTCCAATAGTGGGAGCCTGCACTCAAGTACTGCCAAATAACTCCAGGACTAATGGGAGCCACCCCGTGGACTGAGCCTGAAAGGGTGAGAACCTGATTGGCTGTGTTTTAGTTGTTTATGTTGCCCTGTTTTGGCCTCATCTGGAAGGACACGTGTGGCTGGACTCCCCCCATCTGCAATAATCCAAGTTGCGCCATGTTTGCGCACCACATCCTTTTTCCCCCCTTTTCAGGTTGTTGGGAAATCACTTTTAAAACGGTTTGTCAAGAAACCTTTTCTGCTATTTATAACCTATTTTATTACCCATGTGGATTACAAATTTCAAGTCGAATTTGGGACTTTGTTCCTGTTCCAAGCCAAAGAAGAAGAAAAGATGGACTTGAATGTAACCACAGATATCCTATATTATGCCTTTATTATATTTGTACTTAAATGTTTGCACTAATGTTTTTATATTTCATATACGTTCAAGAATATTGCCCATTGTGTGTGTTTCTTTGCAGGTACCACAATGTGTCCTAAATGCACTTTAATGTATGGTCACGCACTTATCCCGATAGATAGCACCTTACTTGTCTCTACCTCAGATATATATGCTGCCTCTGAGGGCGTTTCACACTAACGGTTCATGGTAGCCAGGTGTCAGAGCCACAAGCAGTTTTCTCTTTATTCCTTCAGGGTTATACTCGCTGCTATAGATGTGTCCGGAGAGAATAGTCTCTCCTTGGAACTATGGAAGGACGGGCAGCCCCCCCCCCCCACTCCTAGTTCATTGTCCTTTATGTGTGTGGTTAAAGAGATCTTAATTCTCTCATTGGAACTATGGCAGGACTGGCAGATTCCTCCTCCTAGTTCACTGTGTCCTGAGGCCTCGAGCACCGCCTCCAGGAAAATAACTTGCAGCTACAGATAGACATCAAGGTGACAAAGCGTAAAGCATTATCAGGCTTTGGTGCTTGGAAGGGATTACAGAATAAGGCCACCCTTCCGTTTGCGGGCTTATCATTTCACAATGGTGGGATTACAGAGTGAAGACACCCCCATGCTTTCTTTGGTATTTTATGGCCGAAATATTCTGAGTCAGTCCGAAATGGTTGCTTAGTGCAGTTTACATAGGTTGTTCGTCTGCTGAGAGGGGATAACAGAGATCGGACACCCTACTCACAAGGCAGGAACGTACCAGCATAGTAGCTCAATTGTGTATTTATGTATGTTATGCCATTTATATGTATCTATTTCATGCAGCACCTTGTATTCATTGGATTCTCTGTAAGCTTTTCTATATCCTAATCCTGTAGGCTAATCCTAAGCACAAGCCAAGGACGGCTTGACTTTAAGTAAGGGGGAATGTAACACCCCAGAGTAGTGTTACAACTCTGCGTAACCAGCTTTTATCTGTGTGTAATTCTAGAAATGTAATTCTGTGCATTGATGTCATCACCAGCATTAATATGTATTATATTCCATGTTATGCAACTGTTTCTCATGTAATGTACCTGCTGTACCAGCAGGTGTCAGTAAATACTATGGCAGATTCAGATGTAGTTTTACCAGAATGGTACATTCCTTAGTCCATTCTGACCCCCTCTGCTGGAGAGAAGTTAAGCTCTTCCAACTTCCTGCAGTGAGGAGGAAATGACAGTTTAGTCAGAGAGTTGTCCCCTGTACCCTGATCAGGGAGGACATGTGCAGGACAGCAGAGCACCTTCAGCTCTGCTGTACCCTAAAGACAGAGTAATATAGCCTGCAATAAGGCACAACAATAATACTCTCAAGGGAAGCCAGACTTAAGAGGTAACCTCAGTTTAGAACAGGAAGCCTGACACCTGAATTTCCAAGCATCTGCCAAGTATAAGCAATAAGCTGCACTTGCTGGACACCAAGTTGAAGGATGAACCTTATTCAAAGATAAATTAATAAAACTACGTTGGACCATTCCCACAAGTCTGCGCATCATTCCCACCTGACGACCCGCAATTACTACTACTAGTAATTTATTGCAGCCGGAGCCACCGCCTGGGGCCTGTCCGTCTCACGAGGTAGGAACAACGTGACAATCCCACCAAAGACTTGAGTGGCCTAAATACCCCTTGGCACTCCTACCACTGGGACATAAAGGAAAATCACCTTAGAGGGCCCTGGAGGGGGAAAGGGTCATTATGATTATTATGACATTATGACATTATGATTGAGTGCCTGCTGGTGAACAGACCCTTGAAAACATTATGGTTGAAGACCTGGTGGTGAACAGACCCTAAAACATTATTTTTGAGGGACTGGTGGTGAACAGACCCTTGAAAACATTATTGTAGAAGGCCTGGTGGTGAACAGACCCTTGAAAACATTATTTTTGAGGGACCGGTGGTGAACAGACCCTTGAAAACATTATGGTAGAAGGCCTGGTGTGGAACAGACCATTGAAAACATTTTTGATGGCCTGGTGGTGAACCAGTAGGGTTAAGAAGAGACAAGTTGAGGAGGAGGCAGCACTTGATTGCACCCAGTATGTTTCCAAATAGAAAATTGACGGTGGGGGCATTAGTAGGAGCAGTATTCTTTTGGACCCAGAAGGGCCTAGTACAGAGAACTGAAGTTGGAAGCTAAGAATATGCACGCTTGTAAAAATCACTTTTTATACATGACAAAATGTTGATGTAGAGTTCAGCACAGGACAGTCAACGTTAAAAAAAACCCTCTAACATTACAGCTAGTCTAGTAGGATACGGATACGGTTAAATAGACAGAAAACCTCACCCACAGAATCCATGAGGTGAAGAAAGGACATTTAAAAAGGCACAGATTCAAGAATTTATGCCAGTTCCATTATCCAAAAATACGTGTCCAATTTTCATGAAATGGACACCTCACTAGCACTCGCTTTACAAATTGACAAAATATCAAATTTGACAAATTGAAAAATAGACAAAATGTCAAAAATTGACAAATTGACAAAATGTCGGCGCGCTCAGGCACTTCCGGAGCTGTGTGGGTGACGTCAGACATCTTGTTTTTTTACAGAAAACCAGGATACAAGGGATTATAGGAGTAATAATCCCTTGTATCCTGGTCTATTCTGTGAAAAAAGTAGTTTTGCGTCGCCGTTTTTTTTTTTTTTCCAGATTCGTCACGATTCTTTTAAAAAAACGGTTCGGTTCGCTCAAAATAATGGTGACGCAAAATATACGCATATTTGAGAATGTACACTAATGCGTACGCCAATGCGTGTACACATTAGTGAACATTCTCAAATATGCGTATATTTAGGTTATGGAATATGGCATATTCCATACCCTAAATATACGCATATTTGAGAATGTTCGCTAATGTGTACGCATTTTATGAATTAATACGCATTAGTATATGCATTAGCGTACATTCTCAATAAATATGCGTATATTTTGCGTCGCCGTTTTTTTCACCAGATTCGTTACGAACTTTCTCAAAATTCGGTTCGGTGACGAACCGAACTTTTGGGAAAGTTCGTAACGAATCTGGTTCGTTACGGTTCGGTTCGCTCATCCCTACAGATAACCAAGAAATTCAGGTCCTCATCTTAGCCCAGTTATTAAAACTGTGATGAAACTGCTGTGTAGTATAGTTTTCTTTTTAGCTTTTTAAATTTTCAATATTACTGATCAAAGGTATGATAAATTGAAGGAGATGGGATGTTACACTCACCACCATGATACATAGTATCTAAAAAAGAAACAGAAAAACATTAGGGGAGATTCCTAATGCGGCAAATTCTTAAAGTCAGTTTTGCAGGAGTCTATGCTGTCGTAATTTAAGCCAAAATTAGAAAATGTTGCACCATGTTTGATAAACTTGGTGCATCTTTTAAGTGTCATTACCTTTTTAAAAAAGACATATCAAAAGTTTTGACAAGCACTTGCAGCGACCCCGTGGGGATTGTGTTGAGGAGAATGGGAGTGGCAGTGGCTATGCTGGTGGAGTGGCAATCCCTCCATCAGGCTTTCCCTGGGGCCATGTACAGTAGTGACTGGAAGGTACACCCTTTATTCCCTCAGGACACTCCTTGGAGTTGAGGCTCCTACATGTGCCACATGGGGTGTCCTTGATGTTAGGTGTTTGTCCAGGTGCAAGTCAGGAAGACAGATGAAGTGGCCAGTAAATGGTGGAGTCAATAACCAGGCCCATTGATGTCAATAAATAAGTTTCTCATTACTAAAGTACAAGCGAGAGTAGTAGTACATCCGGCAGTAACAAAACACAGTTCCAAAGCATATTACAGTGCAATCCTTTCTCAGTAGCAGCATATGGACAGAAGCAATGATGAAGGTTGTAGTACTCCCCCTCTCTCTCTCTAAAGACACTTTGCATTCTCTCATCAGAACCACAGGCATGAAATGAGGTTCTTGTTAAATGCTTCTGCAATTCCTGGACTGAGTGGTGCAGATAATAGATACGGGAGGCCAATACATTTCAAATTGTGGTAGTTTAGAAATATTCCTTTCACAGGAAAGGAATAAACGAACATAATACCTTGCTGTTTGAATCTGAAGCATGGCCTTGTGGATTCTAGACATTCTAATATTCTTCTCTCAGATATATTTTGGTATTAGGGTTGCTTCCTTGGTAGCTGCAAACAGAGACAGGGGTTCTTTGAACTGGGGCCTAATTCCCAGGAGCTTGCATGTACAGGTCTTCACTGTAGCTCAGCTAGATCTAGACTTACTAACTAACCACAGACTAAGTCCATTGCTCTGGCAACATACTGTAACACAATGTGCCCAGATATAAACCATTAGGTTGTCCATACAGTGCTATTAAGTACACAAGCATAAAAAATCACAACATTCAACTTAACAATTTGGCATTAAAACTCTTTGCAGTAGTCCTTCTAGGGTACTGCATACTCAGACCCCTAACTGATCTCTAGAATAAGGGGAGAGAAGCACGTGCATATCACACTCTCTCTCTTTGTTGCATGAGACAGGCTCCATAGGAGTTTATGGGCCCACCCCAATTAAGCCCTCGGCAGCAAGGATCTAGGGATCATCGGGGGTCTGAGTGCACTTCAGTAAAAATAGAATGTATTTATAGCAACTAATTATGGGCCTGGTTATTGTCTTCACCAAGCATCTGCTCCAACATCTTCCTTCCTACCTTGTACCCTGCCAAATATCCACTATCAAGGGCATCCTGGCTACCAGCAGGCATGAGTCCCAAATAATTATAATGTAGTCACAATCAATACTAACAAGACTATATTAAATAATATTGTCATAGTGCTCGAGGTGCACATAAATCTATCTACAAGCGAATGCTATAAACAACTTAACTCAAGTATTGAATTTTAAAAAAAAGGTATAGCTGACCCAGGTTAGCCATCATGAAAAACCTAATGTAACCACCACCACCACATCCTCCTCCATTGTGCATAGCTTTATGTGTGCCTCAAGCCCTAATCGGGATATTATTTAATATAATCTTTTCAATATGGATTGCACTTCTATGGCGCACATTATGGATTTCCCTAGTGTGTGTATTTTATGCCTGGTAGTGTCCTCCACCCTATCATGTGTTTAAATGTCCTGTGTGTTAATAATTGATTTTAGATTGTCATGTACAGAGATCTTATAAATGACGTAAATCTTACTAGACACTTGTAGGATATCTTTTGTTCTTAGGGTTTTGAATTTATGTAATGTAGCACATAGTGGTATCCTTCTTATTGTAGGTGTAATTAATTAAAAAAAAAGAATATGATACCCTAAAGTGGTCTTTTGAAACCACAGCGCTGTCTAAATAGAGTCTCTTTTCTTCTGACTCTGTATCCACATTCATCACCATGGTTCGACTACTCGTGGGCCTAGGCTTTGAAAAGAATAATGAATGAACCACATTTGGAATTATTTTTAAGCCAATTAATTGCTACTAGGATCTTTTTCTCAATGAATCACAAACAAACTCTTAGGGGGACATTTCAGATAGTTGTGTCACTTTTAAATCTGCTTTTGCATTGTGTGGTTGTGCAACAGGCGACCTCCCTCCAGGGCCCGCTAATGATGTTGTAACGCTCGTCCCAGGTGTAGGAATGCCGAGTGGTATATTGTGTGGCCTCTGGTGTGTCACGGTGGTCCTACCTGGAAATGGCTGGACCCCAGGCTTTCGCTCTGGTTGCAATTAATATCGGGAATAATTGAGGGACGTAGTAATAAATGAGTCCAGACCTTGTAATGGAATCCAACGCAGCTTTACTTCAGTAGACTTGCATCCAAATAACAAACTTCTGGCTTTGTCTTGGCTTCCAGCAGGTTTTAGCATATAAACTTGACAGGCAAAATCATCTGCTATATCTCTGTAGCTCACTGCTGTACTGACAAACTTTGTGTAAACTTGGATTTCTTCCTATGGCTGCAAAGGCTGCACTTTCCTTTTTGGTCGGACTTAAGTTGGGTCAGGGAAACACCTCCTGGCTGCTGAGGCTCAATAATCCTGCTTCGCTGGCCACCAGAGCTGAAGGTGCTCTGGCTGGCAGGGCCACGTCCAGCAGAGACATGCCCTGCACACCCTTTCCCTAGTGGGGTGTACTCTAGACTAGTTCTAACTAGATCTCCACCCTTACTGTAGGAAGTGGGAACAGTCCACTTATCTCCAGAGGGGGTCAGAATGGAATGGAAAAATCCATTCTGAGAAACTGTACCGTAGCTCTGCCTTGTTTGCTGCCACCTGCTGGTACACCAGGCACATTACATGTAAAACAGTTGCATAACATTGGTATAGATATACACATTTTTGCAGGTCGTGGAATAAAATGCATAGAATGACATAGTGTTAGCAGACACAGATAGAAACCGGATGTAGGAGTGATAACACCACTCTGGGGTGTTACAGTTGCACTAAATTTATGAAATGGTGCATAGTTTTCATTTATTTGGTGCAACTGCATTACAACTGCATGGCGTAGGGTTTGACATTTCTGCAAAATTTCAAGTGTCACAGATAGTAAATGTGTCATACTGTAATCCAAGTCTAATCTCACTTTTTTGTATTAAACATAGACCACTTTGAAAAGTGGTGTGTCTCGTAAATGTCACAGAAATGTCATAAAAAGCTGCATGTGACATGTCGTGCAACATTTCTACACCAAAAACCTGACGTATCTAGGTCAAAATGTCTCCCTTATACCCTAATCATGAAACAATATGTCCCCTCTTTGCAACAATAGCAACATTTAGAAAACAAGCAAAAAAGGATCTGCACAAGTACTGGTCCTAGGGAATCTCAGTCTGGAAAAAACACACTTCCACAAAAATAGGTATCCTTCCTCTTCACATTTCATGGCCTAGACATGGTTCTGACATGACTACCCTTGATCTTGTCTTATAGTCACAAAAGTACATGCTTGTGGCACACTGTGGCACAGTTTTTGAGACCTATTGGAAAAGTCTTGGTAGCCTCAGAACCTAGAAACTTTCTCTTTCCAAAAACACATAATAAGATATTTAACTTCCTAACCTTTGTGTGACATTTCTATATGCAAATGTATCAACATGCATGTGGAGCCCACTCTATACCTCACTTGGTGCCAAATGGCTACCATTGATTGCAATGAGAGTCCACTCTATACCTCTCCTGGTGCCAAAAGGCTTCCAGTAACATAGTAACATAGTTTATAAGGCCGAAAAAAGACATCTGTCCATCCAGTTCGGCCTGTTATCCTGCAAGTTGATCCAGAGGAAGGCAAAAAACCCCTGTGAGTAGAGATGAGCGAACATGCTCGTCAGAGCTTGATGCTCGTTCGAGCATTAGGGTATTCGCATATGCTCGCTACTCGGACGAGCATATAGCGATCGTCGAGGAAATGGCAACTTCCTCTTCCTGCATGTTAGCCGCCTTTTTTCAGCCAATCAACATGCAGGAGAGTCTTTGGTACCTCCTAGCATCACGTAGGGCCAATACAAGTCGATAGCAGGGATTGGCTGGCCAGATCAGATGACCTGAGAATATAAGAATCTGGTCCCGCGCTGCTCGCGTCATACGCCGTCTGCATGAGATTAGGGATAGAGCTGCTGTCTGTCAGGGAAAGTGTTAGGGCCTGAATTTAGTTGTTGGTTAGGCAGGAATCACCCAAAAAGAACCCAACAGCCCTTCTAAGGGCTACAAGCACCTTTTTTTTTTGTCTCCTGCTAGCTGGGACTTGTAGCGCAGCTACCGCCATCTTGGCTGCACACTGTTAGGGCGTGAAATTAGAATCTGATTAGGCAGGAATCATCCACAAAGAACCCAACGCTCCTTCTAAGGGAAGTGCAGCACCAGAACAGGTTGGAAGAGGCAGTGGGGTGGCCAGAGGGAGAAACAGGGCCAGAGCAGGTAGATCAGCAACTGTTTCACGGAGTCAAGCTCGCGTGCCGAGGCCTAGATGTTCGCAAGTCTGGAGGTTTTTTAAAGAAAGTGAGGATGACCGACGGACTGTGGTGTGCAACCTGTGCCACACCAGGATCAGCAGGGGAGCCACCACTACCAGCCTAACCACTACCAGCATGCGCAGGCATATGAGTGCTAAACACCCGACTCAGTGGAACCAAGGCCGTTCACCGCCTGCGGGTCTCACCACTGTCCCTTCCCCTGTATCACATGCTGGCTCGGCGAGTCAACCCCCCGCTCAGGACCCCGGCACGAGCGCCTCCTGCCCTACAACCACCCCTTCACCTCCACGATCCTCCACAACCTCCACCAATGTGTCCCAGCGCAGCGTTCAGCTGTCTTTGCAGTACACATTTGAGCGCAAGCGCAAATACAATTCTGCCCACCCACATGCACAAGCCCTAAACGTCCACATCTCCAAATTGTTGAGCCTGGAAATGTTGCCCTATAGACTGGTAGAGACTGAGGCTTTCCGCAACCTGATGGCGGTGGCTGTCCCTCAGTACTTGGTCCCCAGCCGCCACTATTTTTCACGATGTGCCGTCCCAGCCCTACACCAGCATGTGTCACAGAACATCATCCGTGCCCTGACCAACGCTGTTAGTAATGAGGTCCACCTAACCACGGACACGTGGACAAGTGCTGGCGGGCAGGGACACTATATCTCCCTGACGGCACATTGGGTTAACTTGATAGAGGCTGGGATCGAGTCTGACCCTGGAGCCACTCATGTAATGCCCACACCAAGGATTGCGGGGCCTACCTCGGTCACGGTTTCTCAGACTTATTATGCCTCTTCCTCCAACCCCTCCTCCTCCTCCTCCTCTTTGCACAGAAACGCTGAGCCAACAGGCAATGTTTCTGAGGGCCAACTGGCGCTCTATACAAACAATGTTTACGGAGGGCCACCTACAGGCCCTCTCTCCAATAAATTTTTTAGTAGCGTCAAATACAGACACTCAAAAAACAATTTTACATGAGGGAGTGTCTCCCTGTCTGCCATCATGTTCGGTCATGCTTTCCGTAGGTACACCACCTCTGTCGTCCGCAGAAGCGGCCACTATGAGGAAGGCCACGGCAAGAACATCCCCTTTTCAATTGAGAACAAGTGGAGACTTGTAGGAGGATGACACTTTTCTTCGGCAGTGGATTCACCTTCCGCTTTATCATTGCCAGACAACAGTTGGTGAAAAAGTAATTGGCAATGATGAAGAAAATGTAACGGTGCAGTGGACCGTCTGTGAAGCAAACCTATATATTTCTTGGTAACTTGTTGGTGTCACTACGCTGTCACCATGCTGTGTCAGGCTTATGCCTGCGTCGTGGGACGGGGGATAGCACAGCAGTGCCAGCATGAGCAGTGGTGTCACCTGCAGGCGGTGATGGACCTTTGTTGCACCTAGTTGTGTGCTTTCCTAACATGTGCCAGCACATGTGCCTTGCCCATCTTGGCCTGGGTCAGCACAATTGTCTTGAGGGTCACCACCAGGCTGTTGCCCAGAATTTGGCATAATGGTATGATTAGGCAGCCTCAGATGCATCCATGCATGCTGCCCCTGCTGTTTCCTGTCCATTTCCGTGGTGTTTCCATCATTTTCTGAGGTTTCCAGGTTTTCACGCAACCTTCCCTATGCAGAGCCCCGGTCCCCTGCAAAAAATGCTCGAGTCTCCCATTGACTTCAATGGGGTTCGTTATTCGAAACGAGCACCCAAGCATCGGGAAAAATTTGATTTGAATAACGAGCACCCGAGCATTTTAGTGCTCGCTCATCTCTACCTGTAAGGTAGTAGCCAATATTCTTCACTTTAAGGGGAAAAAATTCCTTCCCGACTCCAATCAGGCAATCAGAATTACTCCCTGGATCAACAACCCATATCTAGTAACTATAACCTGTAATATTATTACCCTCCATGGCAGAGATCTCTGTACTGACCCCTGATATATTTATACATAGTTATTAGATCTCCCCTCAGTCGTCTCTTTTCTAAAGTAAATAACCCTAATTTTGACAATCTTTCTGGGTACTGTAGTGCACCCATTCCAGTTATGACTTTAGTTGCCCTCCTCTGAACCCTCTCCAGCTCTGCTATGTCTCCCTTGTTCACAGGAGCCCAGAACTGTACACAGTACTCCATGTGTGGTCTGACTAGTGATGTGTAAAGTGGCAGGACTATGTTCTCATCAGTGAGTGCAGGGAGAGCAGGCTACAGCTTTATACGTACACTAATTATTATGGGGCAGACAGGCTGGTCAGGAATGCATGTTGGTACCTGCATTCACTGGATTTAATGGAGGCCATTTTCTGCACTAAAAAGCAGAGTGGACCCAGCATGCATGTGGCACCTGCACTCCCTGAATTTTATGGTGGCCATTATGGCACATAACAGGTAGCATTTAATGTTCGGTTCCAGTCTTACAGAGATCGCCTTGACTTTTGGAAGACGGGCACAATAATTTTGCACAAAATATATTTGGCAAGAATCTCAAATTTACTAAATAAGCGTAGCACTAGCACCAGAATACTTTCTATTACTATGGCATTTTTGTACTTTATTGAGTGCTGTTGCATTGTATTTATTTCCTTTGTTTAAAGGGAACCTGTCAGCTCCAAAACATCCCCTGAACTAGAGTAAGCGGTGTATAGTGTAAGTGATGCTTAATCCGAATATGTAAGTTTTATCTTCATACTCACTTCCATTCTGACGCTGTGCTCCCACAAACCAGCAGTAAAATACATTGACAGGACTCTTCTTGGAGTCCTCTCCATTATGTGAGTGAGAACTGGAGTCCAGTGAGTGCATTTTACTGCTGGTTTGTGGGAGCACAGCGTCGGAAGGGAAGTGAGTATGAAGATAAAGCTTACATATTCGGATTCAGCATCACTTACACTATACACCGCTTAGTCTAGCTCAGGTGGTGTTTCGGAGCTGACAGGTTCCCTTTAACTTTTATTAAATTCATTTTTTGCATAAACCTACAGAACAGTAGATGACAAAACCTCATACAAATACATAGTTAAAACTTTTGAGTTGTACAAATTCCGGACCCAGTTGCTGACTTTAGTAGTAAAAAAAAACAAAAAAAAAAAAACTATATGGATACGGCATTTTGCCAGAGGGGAAAGTTCTTTTGAATATGGCATCACACAGGTTCTCTGTAGGTGATATCATGTCAATAAAACTTGACTGTTATTATACAGTTTTGGGCATTAAAATGATTGAAAAAGTTGGACTCATCAAATTCACTTTGACATCCACAGAATAATTTTGAGCGTGGTACACTGTACAGGTTTTGTGTGGGTAACTTTAAGAAGTGGTATTTTCCAGAGAATGAAAAATATCTTGCCAGTGCCACCTATTGAAGATAGTTCCCTATGAGTCAATGTTTGACTTTTTAGCAAGCACTAGCTCCTTTGTGTCCCACTTGTTGGGAAGAGTGCGCTGATTGCACATTTGTCTTCATCCTCTTGGATTACATTTTGTTCATGTAGTATGCTCATCTGGATGGCAGCTAGGATTGAGTATCTCAACATCATCTGACCACATGTATAGGGGTGTTGTTGCTACCAAATAGCACAACTATAGGATTCAAGCCTCTGTACACTCCAGTACTGACTGTTGACCTATGTATTCTTTTTGTGGTCACAGCACTCATCCAATTTTTGGCACATTGTGGGTACACGTCTGTCTTTAGACCCAAACTTCACCTCAGGGTCAGAGACTTCTTGTATATACAGATAATAGACCGCACTCCAGAGAAAGATTGCAAAGTGAATTATTTTATTCAGCCGAACATGATGCACAACAGAGGCAACATTTCGGGCAAACAGAGCCCTTCATCAGGCTAGTGTGCAAAAGGGACAATAGACAACACAATGAATAAACATAATACATAGAACCAAAGGACATACACAATTAAGAGTCAGCATGACTGAAATAATCTATACCTTATTGTGACCCATAACTGGGTTTGGCCTCAATATAATGGAAATAAATCAACCAAATGTGGCATAAGTACACAGAAATACACCAAGTCATAGGAAAAACATGATTATGTGTAGGAATACTACATGAGGCTAGTAGCCCTAATATCAAATACTCGTAATAGCTGAATACAGAAACAGCGACAATGAGACATCCATGCATATAAGTACATCTGGGGCTTACCCAAAGTACTGTGCAGGAGGAGTCTCCCATGAGGTTTAAATATGGTGGGATGAACGCATCATCCCCAGTGGCACTGGGGCTGGCTAAGAGTGGGGGAGGAGTCAGGCGGGCCGCGTGTCTACACGGGGGTTCTGTGCAGCGGCCACATTAGCCTATGTAGAAGAGGGAGACACTAGGAGTAAGCGCGGTCCACAAGGAAGCGCGGCGCATGCGTTGTGTGGGTGAGTAGTGTCAGCAGCCATGTTAGAAGAGGGCAGGATTTAGAAGCGAGGTTAGCACAAGCGCACTGTGAAAATATGATATAGTGGCCATATTGGAGAAAGTGTTCTAAAATTATGCCATATAATAATTATAGGCTGTAATAATATTATGTGTAAGTAAACATATCAACATGTCCTCTTTCAACATGAATTAGTTATAATTGGTTAATTGTGATAATAAATAATACATAAAAGAGGGCATACGAAAATGGCAGACGTAGCTTTGCAAGGTTAGAGAGCCCAGAGGGGTCTGTCTGAATGCAGACTCTTAAGAAAGGAGGGCTATACATCAAGGTGGCAACCCCCATAATTGATATATGTAGGTGATGGGTACATAAAAAACTACTTATGTGCAGCATTATAACATTCTGACACTTAAACGGAATACTATGTGTAATACTTATGAGGAGGCCCATATGGTAGGAAGAGGACCATGGATCGTGTCCCCACTCGCCACAAGACGCCTACGATCCTGTAGAAAAAAGGACATAGAAAGGTTAGCAGGATATACAGATTTGCAGCAGTAAACAATCTTATTTTAACACTCAATCACAGCAGTAATCTTTGTTCAGGCCCGCTGGTTGTAAAGTGCTGAGGCGCAGAATCCAGGCCATCTCTCTCTCAGTAGACCTTCCCGATCACCACCTCTTTTGGGTGGTGGGACCCGGTCGATTACTTGGAACCGTAATTGGCTTACAAAATGTCTGAATGTGGAGAAGTGTTCCACAAGTGGGGCTTCCATGTTATTAGTTCTAATATTGGACTTGTGTTGGCATATTCTGTCCTTTATTTTTTGGATGGTTTCACCCACGTATCCAATACCACAAGGGCATTTTATAAGGTAAATCACGTAGCTGGAGAGACATGAGAGACAGGAGGTACTTTGGCAGTTTTCCCTATTAATTTATGATAAAAATCATGTCAGTTTGATGATCTATCCCCTCTTCACCCCCCTCCCCCACTCTAATCATAATCATGCTATTGAACTTATTAGGTATGGGGTGTAGTTATCATGTTATCATGTTATGGGTCACCATAAGGTATAGATTATTTCAATCATGCTGACTCTTAATTATGTATGCTCTTTGGTTCTATGTATTATGTTTATTCATTGTGTTGTCTATTGTCCCTTTTGCACACTAGCCTGATGAAGGGCTCTGTTTGCCCGAAATGTTGCCTCTGTTGTGCATCATGTTCGGCTGAATAAAATAATTCACTTTGCAATCTATCTCTGGAGTGCTGTCTATTATCTGTATATACTGACTGTTGACCTAATCATTATTACCCTATAAAGCCCTTTTTTTATTTTAGCCTGCAATTGTTTCTTTCAGTATGTCTTTTGAAAATACATAGATGTTTTCGGACTGCACTATATCCTCTCCTCTCAGAGCTGTTGGTACTGCTGATAGGGGCAACGCTCTTCGCGGGAGCACGGACAGGCAAGAATGTGGTAGCATCAGTTAGCTCTGTAGGATGCACTGTTCCTGAGATCATTGGAGGTCACTGTTAAGGGGGCAAGTTGCTGTGGGTGTCATTATTAAGGGAGCGAGTTGCTGTGGATGCCATTTTTAAGAGAAAGAGAGAGAGAGAGAGAGAGAGAGAGATGAATAGCTGGAAAACAGAGTTGCCAACTCTGTTCCTAGATATTATTTTAGGTGTTCTGTAGTACCCCAGACCTGGGAGTAGTACTATTATCACTGCAATGGTTTGTAATGTAAATGCAATGTAATGTCATGCTATACACCTTGTTCACCAAAAGATGGGGTATGGTTGGCCAAACTTGCCAACAAGAAGCTGTGAATTTAACTGCTCCCTGGTCTTCTTCAAATGCTGTGCTGTGTCCTGGTAGCATAGTCAGGATGTAGTTTACGATGTCAGGTCACAGTGCAGCACTGCAGGAAGAGTGTGCTGGATCTTCTTAGTGGTGTTGCCATCTGGAGAAGGAGAAGAAAGTTTTTCTGTATATTTTTTGTCTGATGAAGATTGGAGGTCTGATTTGGGGGATCTGACCTGAGGTCTAATGTATACTGGAAGTCTGCTTTGGGGTCTGATCTATATGTTACTAAGGAGTATCAGTAAATCTATCAACAATTGTCCCCCTCCCACTGTGATCAGAATAGAAATATCAGACTCTGCAAATACACAAAGGCTATTGTGTGGACACTGAAGGGGTTAACATTAGTAAGAAATGAGTCCATCCTCATGTGTTAAGTAAGGGACAGTTCTACATGACTTCTGATCCAACTGCTTTAATTCCACAGTGAGCAGATAAAGCCAATTAAAGACTTATGAGCGGTTGTCTTGGAAACGAGGGGTGTTGTAATCCAAATGTTACGTGTGGACAGACAGGAGGCCGCAATGATTGAAAAGCAAGCAAGGGGCCAATAAGTAGACTTCCCAGAAATCAATGCATTTTATTAATCTAGAGAAATAATAATTCTCTCAGCATTTGTCTGGGCAGAGCTGAAAAGCAGAATGTGACAAGCTGAAAGCACCCTCATAGTGCAATTAATTTACTAGGAAGAAATAAAAAAAGAGTAATAATAATAATAATTTGCTATGATTATTATTATTTTTAAAAGTTATAAAAACACACCTTGTAGTGTGCCTGTGAAAACAATTATCTTTTTAATCTACTTACTGTGCTGAATTGCCAATCTATTCAATCTATTTAATCTATTTCACTCTCCGCTCCTATTGGTGTTTTCTTGACTACAGGTGATGCCTTGGTCCTTGCTCTGTGTCTTCTCTTCCGATCGGGGCATTATCACTGGCATTATACTGTATACATTGCTGCCGAAAAATCTCTCCAGAGAAGCAATGCTGGTTGGGCAGCAGCACCAAGCAGGAGGGCCTTGCAAATGAGTGCCATACATATATATTTTGTCAGTGGCACCAGGGATGATGGGAGGACAGCTAAAATGAATAAAATAAGTATTTAAAGTGCATCGACATTTGATTAGCAAAAATCGGATAATGGTACTGAAAAATCCCTTTAATTATCATCATCATATATTATAATTATAATAATAATTTGCTTTCGGTTATATTATTATTGTTGTTGTTGTTGTTATTGTAGTGGTTACTATTATTTTCTTTCCAAAGAACCAAGCAGAACTGAAAAGCAAAATCTGACAAGTCACAATAAGTATAAATGACTTTAAGTATAATTAATTTATTCTTATTAATTTATTTTTCTTCTTAGCAGGAATGAAACAACAATAATAATCAAAATTACCTTAAAATATTTTATTATTTATTATTATTACTAGCAGTAGTACTAATAATACATTTACAGTACAGATAATCAAACCAGCCGAAACTTGTTTCGGGCCTGGTTCGCCAAATTTTTGCAACAGTTTGGTCCGGACCCGAATCCATTCGGACCAAACCGAAGTTGCTCCAATTGCCTTCAAAGTTGGTATATAACCCCCTCTAGCCAAAGTTCTGGAATGCAATGACTGCAATAGTAAATGATGTCTGAGTGACAATGACATAGCTATGGGTAAACGCCCATTTGACAGTGTTATCATACAGCGTGTAAACACTGCATCAGCACATGTCTCATGCTTTTTCATATTCCAAAGCTTCCAAAAATTGTCCCTTATTGGGGCAGATCATGTTTACACAGACACGGTGTCATGAGATTGAAAATAAAAAAGTGTCTTGGGGAAGCATTATGTTTGGGAAATGGCATTAGGACTATGATTAGGACAGGGCGCAGCAGCCCTACAGAAAGTGAGGGCTAGAAAGTGGCATAAGTGGCATAATACAGTATTTATTTGCATTCATCACAATCGGCCTGAACTATGAGAAAATGTCTTGATTGATTTAGTAATGACATATGTATGCTGCTTAATGAAATTTAACCCCCCCCCAGCAAAAAAAATAATAAAATCAATAATTACAACCGTGTGGAAACTGTATGCACTTCAAAAAATGATTGAAGCATTAGTGGCATAATACATACTGCAGCAGCAGTCGTATAGAACATGATGGTAGGCAGGCTGAAAGCAAAAGTGGCAAGATAGGGTACTGACATCGAAATGAGATTCATCCGGAATCATCCTGAGCTGTGAGAATATGTCGGTATTGATGCAGTAATCATGCATGTATGCTGCTTAATTAAATTTAACCCCCCCCCCGCCTTGTGGAAATCGAATAAACATAAATGAAGTTTGACACTCAATTTCTCATTAATACACACTGGTAGATTGCTGCTATACCTTGTGCCTTGTAGTAATAATATATATACTGGTTTTATTAAATATAACAATTCCAAAAAAAATTTAAATTCCACCCATGTGCAAACTGGATATACTGTATGTAAATGAATGCCCCCCAGGTGAATGCTGCCAAATTTTTTTTAAAATAACTATGCCAAAACAACCATTTTTTTCCCTCTTGCCTCACAAAAAGTGTAATAGCAGGCGATCAAAAAGGCGTATTTATTAGAGATGAGCGAGTAGTGAAATATTCGAAAGTTCGAAATTCGATTCGAATAGACCGCGAAATTCGACTATTCGACCAGATATCGAATCCCATTAAAGTCTATGGGGAAAAAATGCTCGCCACTTGGAAATCTCAATTCGACCACTTGGAGGTCACCAAGTCCACCCTGGAACCTCAGAAAAGGATGCCAACACTGCTGGAATGCAACTGGGACAGCAGGGGAAGCATGTCTGGGTGCATATAACGCGCCCAAGTCGCACTATTACGCCACTATCACAGCCTCTCAACAATACACTCCAAAGACAATCTAACCTCTCTGTAAAGTGAGACCATACAAGGAAACCTTCTTTCCTCTACATTGCCATGGACCCCAAGCCAAACTAGACAAAAAAGAAGATAAAATTCTGCACCCCTTAAAATCACGTTGCCTATGACAACCACAGATGGCATAGGCAAGGGGGAAAGCAAATAGACCCCACCCCTAATTGTCATTGTGTGTGTGTGTGAGATGTGGTCAGACATGTCTTCTTTAAAATGTAAAAACAACTCAAACACATGCAGAAGCCTTAAAATGCCCAAATTGTTGGCGCTTGAGATGTCAGTGACCCGACCTGGCCCAGTGTCATGTCTAGCAGGTAAAGCAGTGGGGATGTTGAGGGATGCGTAGGACCGCAAAAGGCAGGAAGAGGCCGTGGGCTGGCCAGAGGCTCATGGAAAATTTTGTGGAGGCCCAAGAGGTGAGACGTCTTAAAAATTGTGTGGAGGCTAAAGAGGTGAGACCTCTTAAAAATTATGTGGAGGCCCAAGAGGTGAGACCTCTTAAACATTTTGTGGAGGCCCAAGAGGTGAGACCTGTTAAAAATTATGTGGAGGCCCAAGAGGTGAGACGTATTAAAAATTATGTGGAGGCCCAAGAGGTGACACCTCTTAAACATTTTGTGGAGGCCCAAGAGGTGAGACCTGTTAAAAATTATGTGGAGACCCAAGAGGTGAGACCTGTTAAAAATTATGTGGAGGCCCAAGAGGTGAGCCATAAATATATAAATATTTCTTATTTACGGAGCAATTCTACGGCGGTAAAGGAGGAGGAGGAGGAGGTGGAGGAGGAAATGGCACTTCATACAGATGGCACTTCACTTTTGGCTGCTTTCCACTGTTAACCTCTTAAACCTTTTGTGGAGGCCCAAGAGGTGAGACCTGTTAAAAATTATGTGGAGGCCCAAGAGGTGAGCCATAAATATATACATTTTTCTTATTTACGGAGCAATTCTACGGCGGTTAAGGAGGAGGAGGAGGAGGTGGAGGAGGAAATGGCACTTCATACAGATGGCACTTCACTTTTGGCTGCTTTCCACTGTTAACCTCTTAAACCTTTTGTGGAGGCCCAAGAGGTGAGACCTGTTAAAAATTATGTGGAGGCCCAAGAGGTGAGACCTGTTAAACATTTTGTGCAGGCCCAAGAGGTGAGACCTCGTAAAATTATGTGGAGGCCCAAGAGGTGAGACCTCTTAAAGATTTTGTGGAGGCCCAAGAGGTGAGACCTGTTAAACATTTTGTGGAGGCCCAAGAGGTGAGACCTCGTAAAAATTATGTGGAGGCCCAAGAGGTGAGACCTCTTAAACATTTTGTGCAGGCCCAAGAGGTGAGACTCTTAAAAAATTATGTGGAGGCCCAAGAGGTGAGACCTGTTAAACCTTTTGTGGAGGCCCCAAGAGGTGAGACCTGTTAAAAATTATGTGGAGGCCCAAGAGGTGAGACCTGTTAAACATTTTGTGGAGGCCCAAGAGGTGAGACCTGTTAAAAATTATGTGGAGGCCGAAGAGGTGAGACCTGTTAAACATTTTGTGGAGGCCCAAGAGGTGAGACCTGTTAAAAATTATGTGGAGGCCCAAGAGGTGAGACCTGTTAAACATTTTGTGGAGGCCCAAGAGGTGAGACCTGTTAAAAATTATGTGGAGGCCCAAGAGGTGAGACGTGTTAAAAATTATGTGGAGGCCCAAGAGGTGAGACGTGTTAAAAATTATGTGGAGGCCCAAGAGGTGAGACGTGTTAAAAAATTATGTGGAGGCCCAAGAGGTGAGACCTCTTAAACATTTTGTGCAGGCCCAAGAGGTGAGACGTGTTAAAAATTATGTGGAGGCCCAAGAGGTGAGACTCTTAAAAATTATGTGGAGGCCCAAGATTTGAGACCTCTTAAACATTTTGTGCAGGCCCAAGAGGTGAGACCTCTTAAAAATTATGTGGAGGCCCAAGAGGTGAGACCTCTTAAACATTTTGTGCAGGCCCAAGAGGTGAGACCTCTTAAAAATTATGTGGAGGCCAAGAGTGAGACCTCTTAAACATTTTGTGCAGGCCCAAGAGGTGAGACGTGTTAAAAATTATGTGGAGGCCCAAGAGGTGAGACCTCTTAAAAATTATGTGGAGGCCCAAGAGGTGAGACCTCTTAAACATTTTGTGCAGGCCCAAGAGGTGAGACCTCTTAAAAATTATGTGGAGGCCCAAGAGGTGAGACCTCTTAAACATTTTGTGCAGGCCCAAGAGGTGAGACCTCTTAAAAATTATGTGGAGGCCCAAGAGGTGAGACCTCTTAAACATTTTGTGGCAGGCCCAAGAGGTGAGACCTCTTAAAAATTATGTGGAGGCCCAAGAGGTGAGACCTCTTAAACATTTTGTGCAGGCCCAAGAGGTGAGACGTGTTAAAAATTATGTGGAGGCCCAAGAGGGTGAGACCTCTTAAAAATTATGTGGAGGCCCAAGAGGTGAGACCTCTTAAACATTTTGTGCAGGCCCAAGAGGTGAGACCTCTTAAAAATTATGTGGAGGCCCAAGAGGTGAGACCTCTTAAACATTTGTGCAGGCCCAAGAGGTGAGACCTCTTAAAAATTATGTGGAGGCCCATGAGGACCTCTTAAAAATTATGTGGAGGCCCAAGAGGTGAGACCTCTTAAACTTTTGTGGAGGCCCAAGAGGTGAGACCTGTTAAAAATTATGTGGAGGCCCAAGAGGTGAAGGCCTGAGACTTAAAGATTTTGTGGAGGCCCAAGAGGTGAGACCTGTTAAAAATTATGTGGAGGCCCAAGAGGTGAGACCTGTTAAACATTTGTGGAGGCCCAAGAGGTGAGACCTGTTAAAAATTATGTGGAGGCCCAAGAGGTGAGACCTGTTAAACATTTTGTGGAGGCCAAGAGGTGAGACCTCTTAAAAATTATGTGGAGGCCCAAGAGGTGAGACTGTTAAACCTTTTGTGGAGGCCCAAGAGGTGAGACCTGTTAAAAATTATGTGGAGGCCCAAGAGGTGAGACCTGTTAACATTTTGTGGAGGCCCAAGAGGTGAGACCTGTTAAAAATTATGTGGAGGCCCAAGAGGTGAGACCTGTTAAACATTTTGTGCAGGCCCAAGAGGTGAGACCTCTTAAAAATTATGTGGAGGCCCAAGAGGTGAGACCTGTTAAACATTTTGTGCAGGCCCAAGAGGTGAGACCTGTTAAAAATTATGTGGAGGCCCAAGAGGTGAGACGTCTTAAAATTATGTGGCAGGCCCAAGAGGTGGAGACGTGTTAAAAATTATGTGGAGGCCCAAGAGGTGAGACCTCTTAAAATTATGTGGAGGCCCAAGAGGTGAGACCTCTTAAAAATTTTGTGCAGGCCAAGAGGTGAGACCTCTTAAAAATTATGTGGAGGCCCAGAGGTGAGACCTGCTTAAACATTTTGTGCAGGCCCAAGAGGTGAGACGTGTTTAAAAATTATGTGGAGGCCCAAGAGGTGAGACCTCTTAAAACATTATGTGGAGGGCCCAAGAGGTGAGACGTCTTAAAAATTTGTGGCAGGCCAAGAGGTGAGACCTCTTAAAAATTATGTGGAGGCCCAAGAGGTGAGACCTCTTAAAACATTTTGTGCAGGCCCAAGAGGTGAGACCTCTTAAAAATTATGTGGAGGCCCAAGAGGTGAGACCTCTTAAACATTTTGTGCAGGCCCAAGAGGTGAGACCGTGTTAAAATTATGTGGAGGCCCAGAGGTGAGACTCTTAAAAATTATGTGGAGGCCCAAGAGGTGAGACCTCTTAAAAATTTTGTGGCAGGCCAGAGGTGAGACTCCTTAAAATTATGTGGAGGCCCAAGAGGTGAGACCTCTTAAACCTTTTGTGCAGGCCCAAGAGGGTGAGACAATCTTAAAAATTATGTGGGGCCCAACGAGGTGAGACCTCTTAAACATTTGAGACTCTTAAACCCAAGAGTGTGGAGGCCCAAGAGGTGAGACC
>ONZH01008715.1:0-26344 GCA_900303285.1 Rhinella marina
AAAAACCAGAGGGCAATAGATCATGTGAAAATATAATATTTGTGTCATTCTCAAAACTTTTGGCCATGACTGTAGTATATATAACTGAGAGAAAAAATGTATTTTCTAGACTCTGGCTACTGTACCGCACACGACAGAATTGTTCACTGCACTGTAGTATATATAATTGAAAGAAAAAAACGTAGTCTTTTGACTGCGGCTATTGTACCGCACAGAACTCAATTTTTCATTGGACTGTAGTATATATAACAGAGAAAAAAACATATTTTCTAGACTCCGGCTACTGTACCGCACACGACAGAATTTTTCACTAAACTGTAGTATATATAACTGAGAGAAAGAACGTAGTCTTTAGACTCTGGCTACTGTACCGCACACGACAGCATTTTTAACTGCACTGTAGTATATATAACTGTGAAAAAAAACGTAGTCTTTAGACAGCGGCTACTGTACAGCAAACAACAGAATTTTTCACTGCACTGTAGTATATATAACTGAGAGAAAAAATGTAGTCTTTAGCCTGTGGCTACTGTACCGCACATGACAGAATTTTTCACTGCACTGTAGTATATATAATTGAGAGAAAAAACGTAGTCTTTAGACTGCGGCTATTGTACCGCACACCACTCAATTTTTCATTGGACTGTAGTATATATAACTGAGAGAAAAAACTTAGTCTTTAGACTGCGGCTACTGTACAGCACACAACAGAATTTTTCACTGCACTGTAGTATATATAACTGAGAGAAAGAACGTAGTCTTTTTTTTTTTTTGAACAATAGTTTTATTTTTTTATTTTGTCATGTCATGACAACAAAAGAAAATAGAACGTAGTCTTTAGACTGCGGCTACTGTACCGCACACGACAAAAGTTTTCACTGCACTGTAGTATATGTAACTGAGAGAAAAAACGTAGTCTTTAGACAGCGGCTTCTGTACAGCACACAACAGAATTTTTCACTGCACTGTAGTATATATAACTTAGAGAAAGAAAGTAGTCCTTAGACTCCGGCTACTGTACAGCACACTACAGAATTTTTCACTGCACTGTAGTATATATAACTGTGAGAAAAAACTTATTTTCTAGACTCCGGCTACTGTACCGCACACAACAGAATTGTTCACTGCACTGTAGTATATATAACAGAGAAAAACATAGTCTTTAGACTGCGGCTACTGTACCGCACACAATAGAATTGTTCACTGCACTGTACCATATATATAACTGAGAAAAAAAACGTAGTCTTTAGACAGCGGCTACTGTACTGCACACAACATAATTCTTCACTGCACTGTAGTATATATAACTGAGAGAAAAAAACATATTTTCTAGACTCTGGCTACTGTACAGCACACAACAGAATTTTTCACTGCACTGTAGTATATATAATTGAGAGAAAAAACGTAGTCTTTAGACTGCAGCTATTGTACCGCACACAACTCAATTTTTCACTGGACTGTAGTATATATTACTGAGAGAAAAAACATATTTTCTAGACTCTGGCTACTGTACTGCACACGACAGAATTTTTCACTGCACTGTAGTATATATAACAGAGAGAAAAACGTAGTCTTTAGACTGTGGCTACTGTACCGCATACGACAGAATTTTTAACTGCACTGTAGTATATATAACTGAGAGAAAAAACGTAGTCTTTAGACTGCGGCTACTGTACCGCACACGACAGAATTTTCACTGCACTGTAGTATATATAACTGAGAGAAAAAATGTATTTTCTAGACTCCGGCTACTGTACCGCACACGACAGAATTGTTCACTGCACTGTAGTATATATAATTGAGGGAAAAAAACATAGTCTTTTGACTGCGGCTATTGTACCGCACAGAACTGAATTTTTCATTGGACTTTAGCATATATAACAGAGAAAAAACATATTTTCTAGACTCCGGCTACTGTACCGCACACGACTGAATTTTTCACTGCACTGTAGTATATATAACTGAGAGAAAGAACGTTTTTTTTTTTTTTTTGAACAATAGTTTTATTTTTTTATTTAGTCATGTCATGACAACAAAAGAAAATAGAACGTAGTCTTTAGACTGCGGCTACTGTACCGCACATGACAGAATTTTTCACTGCACTGTAGTATATATAACAGAGAAAAAACATAGTCTTTAGACAGCGGCTACTGTACAGCACACAACAGAATTTTTCACTGCACTGTAGTATATATAACTTAGAGAAAGAAAGTAGTCTTTAGACTCCGGCTACTGTACAGCACACTACAGAATTTTTCACTGCACTGTAGTATATATAACTGAGAGAAAAAACGTAGTCTTTAGACTGCGGCTAATGTACAGCACACTACAGAATTGTTCAGTGCACTGTAGTATATATAACAGAGGAAAAACATTCTGTTTCGAATGCGGCTACTGTATAGCACACTACAGAATTGTTCACTGCACTGTAGTATATATAACTGAGAGAAAAAATGTACTTTTGGAATGTGGCTACTGTACAGCACACTACAGAATTGTTCGCTGCACTGTAGTATATATAACTGAGAGAAAAAACATAATCTTTAGACTGAGGCTACTGTACAGCACACTACAGAATTGTTCACTGCACTGTAGTATATATAACCGAGAGAAAAAAATGTATTCCCTAGACTGCACTACAGATCCCAGCAAGCCAAGGTACAGCAGCAGCAAAAATGAGTACTGAGAGGACTTTGGGCAATTTCTTTGGGGTCTGTGTGGACCATGTGCTGTCCCCTTTCTGCCACCAGTCGCTGTGCACAGTGTGCAGCCAAGATGGCAGTAGCTGCACTACAAGTCCCAGCCAGCAGCCAGGAGGAGAAAAAAAAGGTGCTTGTAGCCCTTAGAAGGGCTTTTGGGTTCTTTGAGGATGATTCCTGCCTAACCAAAATCTAAATTGAGGCCCTAACACTCTCTCTGACAGACAGCAGCTCTATCCCTAATCTCATCCAGGCGGCATCTGAGGCAAGCAGCGCGGGACCAGATTCTTATATTCCCAGGTCATCTGATCTGGCCAGCCAATCCCTGCTATCGACTTGTAGGGGTTCGACATGATTCTAGGAGGTACCAAAGACTCTCCTGCATGTTGATTGGCTGAGAAAAAGGCGCCTAACATGCAGGAAGAGGAAGATGCCATTTCCTCGAGTATTGCGATATGCTCATCCGAGTATCGAGCACGTACAAATACCCTAATGCTCGAACGAGCACCAAGCTCGGACGAGCATGTTCGCTCATCTCTAGCAGACACACTAAAACATCTGTCTGGGGATGGATATCTGGCTTGGCTATTTTCCCTTTTCATGTTCCAAAGCTTGTTAAAAACTTGTACTTTGACTCATAGGGAGCCGCTTCCAAAGGGTAGTACTAGTGAGATGGTTCTCTTTGACTGGGAGATACCTCTTTGCATATAATTTTCCCATGAAGCATTGCCACTAAGTCTCCAAAAACCGCTGGTCCCCTTAAGGAGAGACGATACCTCCCCAAACTACACCTCAATTGAAAAAAATGCCACCCGAAAAAAAAATAAATATATTTATGTCCTGCTTTTCAAAATGTCCATTAGATTATTAGCTAACAACTGGAGGTGGCACTTTTTCTGTTAAAAAAGATCTACCAAGAACCACATGCGGAAAAAAAGTGTCAAAAACCAAGTTGGTAAAATGCAAGAAAAAAAAAACAAAAAAAACTATGAACAAAATCTAGCCTAATAGTAAATATATCTGAAAAAGTGTTCATCAGAAATATCTGCATATATTGCAAAGCCTTTGAGTATTTATGTTCACAGAAGTTAAATTTGCACCAAATCAGTCAGCTAGATATTCCTTAATGCACAGTATAATGAGGATTTGCAATTAAAATAAATTGAGAGCATGCAGTTTAGGAAGAGTATTTTTGACAGCTAATAACCACTGCTGATTGTGCGTAATTAGTTTTATAACACATACCGGCTTGTATATCTGTGTATGCAAAATCAGCAAAGAGTAATTGGGCATACTCGTGTAGAACTGTAAGTATGTAAGACAGTCTGCAGTCAACCGTTACCTATTTGTACATTATCCAAGGACTACTGTGAAATGAATTTCTTTCTGCATAAAACATTAATGAGAACATTTTGTTTGCCAGTATTAATATAGACAATTACCTCCAGAGCAGTCATATTGTGTTTATTGATAGCTGAGAGATGGTTGGATTCTCTTATTTTCCCTCTGGCTTCTCGGAGCATGTCTAAAACATCATCCAGTTTGTCTTGGAAGTGACTTAACTTTTCCTTTACCTCAAGATTTAAGTCATTAGTTTTGTTATAAGGATCTTGAAATAGCTTCTTCACTCTATTGAGAAGACCTTCCGCTGCCCTGCAATGAAAATAGTAGATAAAAAACGTGGAAGTGACAATAATAGACCAGTATCTCTTTTTCCAAAATCCAAATACTATGGTAGCAAGCATCCTGATTTATCACACCTCGTATGATATTTCAAGCAGTTTTATGTACAAAGATATATTACTTCATTGTAGTAAGAGTATTTGGGTTATGTTGTGGGACTTTTTGATATTGGGTACTGACAAAATAAATACATTTCTTGCTGACTTCATTCATTCTACTCCACTACATTGGCAGCTATAAATTATATTTTCGATATCATTTCGAGATGGCCTTTAGACATAAATGCTTATCCAGGGTAGCAATAAATGCTTTTATATTCCTGTAGACATTAACACATTGTGAATGAGATGGAAATGTCAAATCTGTATCTACGTTTCCTAAACATGAAAATTCAAGATAAATTTATGAATCATTTCATAGTGAGTCTTCATGTAGATTTAGACTCAATCTCAGTTTAGATTAAATGCATTTAGCTATATGGAAAGTTGGAAAATGTTATATTTTCTTTTGGAGATTAATGATTAAACACCATACCATACAATAGAAAGAGATAATGTCCAGGAGAAATCAAACCAACCATCTATCCTGGATTTAATAAGGCTTTTACAAAATGGATTAAAAGTCTCTGAATGTCCAAGTAACAAGAAATATCTACAAGATGATCTACAGTAATTAAAATTTTCTAATTATTAAATATAAAATAATGGAATGTACATCTACTCATACCTGTCACTATGGTACATTAATAATCACCATCTAAACCATTGTCTACATTTAGAATCCTCCAGAAGGAAGAAAACTGTCTCTCTAATGCCACTTATATGTGATTTTAGCCAAAACAGTCTTTTTGAAAATAAAGAAGAGTCTGTAAGACAATCCATTTGCATATTGCTTCCCAATGACCATTGTTTTTAATATTCAATACTGGCTGTCATCTCTGTAAGGATAAACTGTACTCTAATGGCTACATCAAAGGTCTTTCACCCAACCAACAACTTCTCTACTCTATATTGATTAGGGGCAGGAATGCCAAAATAGTTGTCTATGGGTGAGTGTAGCTCCGTTTTTGAAAAAAACTCTGCTTTGAAAAAAATTTATAGTCATGTTTCAAAGCTATTTAATGGGTCAGACATTGGCTTACAGGGTACTGATGTACAGGTGGCATTAGAGACTGTTTTATGCCTTACTAAAAAGTGCCTTTTGTATGAAGCCCAACTTACATTTTATAAGTACATGGGTGCTATTTAACTACACTAAGTTGAATAATGGTCCCCAAAAAACAATGAAAGGTTGCAGTGTGAAAGTTTTCCTAAGGTGATATTTTTTTCCACTCACTTTAGCTCATCTGCAGCTGCTTTTTCCTGGTTCTTGAACATTCTTCTCCTGAGCTCAGCCATCATCTTGTCAACATCCTTCTGTAGCTCTTGCAAACTTTTCTCCAGTGTTTTGTTTTGTATACCCAGTGTTTCATTCAGCTTTACAGCTTTGTCATATATGTCTGCAGGAAGTATAAAGTTACATGATAGAAAATAAATTAATGCACCACAAGCTCTCAGAAACAGAAGAGTAGAGAAAGTTCTGCATTGATAATTTGCAAGGAACAGATTGAAAACTAATGCATTTTCTTGTGCAGGGCATATTGGTTCAGACAGCTGACCCAATGAGGAATTGCATCAAGAGATCCATGATTTATTTATCAAATAATGCAATAGCTATGGTCACAATGGCACACGTTACTGTAATCTTTTAATAAACCAAAGAAAAATCTTGGTGTATAACTCAATACTCCACTATACGTTAACATCTTCATCACTAATCCCGGGAAGATGGCCCTCAAAGAACTTAACTTTGCCAAAAAAAATAAAATGCTGCATTGCCCTTATAGTCATTTGTTATAACGTTAATATATAGTTAAATATAAAGCAATGACGCTTAAAGGGGTTTTCGAGTTATTTTTTTGAATGTTTCAAACTATTCAAATGTAAGGGGTTCACAATTCACATCCTTCATCTGCAGTGGCTTCTTTCTCAGATTTCACTGAGGGTCACATGACCTGTGAAGTCAGCTTCTCTCGTTGCTCTGATGATGATTTGTGTACAAGTCTGAGGAGCAGGTCTATGTCTGTGCAGGAGAAGTCACTGTGCTGGCCATGCCCACTGCACTGGCAGAGCTGCTACTGTCTGCCCTGTGTCTCCACTCTCACTGGATTCTTCAGGAAGGATTAACTCCTTCTACCACCAGCAGCACAGACTCAGGGCTGGAGGCTTTGCTGAGCAACTGCAGGCAGTGAAGAGACACAGGATCTTTCCTCCTCATCCTGTAGACACAGAGCTGATAGACTTGAGGAGTTCTGTAGAGAATTGCACAAGAACAGTTAGGGGGAAGATCCTGTGTATGTCAGCAGTGTCATTGTACAGCTGGGACTTGTAGTCCTACTCATACAACATGCTACCGAGTATCCCAGCAGTCAGACATTTTACTTAGGGCAGATTTTAATTCACTCCCTTTGGGGAGGAGCACAAATGTTCATGAGGAAAGCCTCAGAAATTGTTGTTACTGTAGGTAAGCAGAGGCCAGAAGAGAACCAGGGAAATGAGTAAATTGATTTTTTTGGGCTAAAACTTGCTTAGCTTTTGTATATATTGCTGACCATCAGATTTACAGTGCTATATTTTCTTTTCATACCTCGACAACCCCTTTAAGGCCTCCATACACATTACTGTACTGTAGGCAAAAGCCGCCGAGAACAGCGTGTTCAGCTGACAATATGTATGGGGAGTTCCTGACGCTCTTTTGACAAATGATTTCGGGGGCGATAAAGATTGGGCAAAATGAATGTTTTAGCTTGATCCTTTGCTCTTCTGGGAGATAAGCTGTCGCCAGAGATGTCTGACAGCTGCTTTCTTTGCTCTACCCATAGAATACACATACATAGGCTGACCCAAATGTGTATGTGTATAGAGGAGTTGTTAGAAAGTCAGGAGCGATTGCTGTCAGCCAAGAAATGTTTGACCAACAGCTATTGAATGCGTATGCCCAACTTTAGGCCAAGTCCTGTGCACAGTACATAGGCAGTCAATGCCCCTATGGCGGTATGTATCGTGACGTCATACAGCACTATATGGCACAATATTCTTCCGTCTTAGTAGCAATAGTTCAATGCATTTTTTTCTGATGGAGCAATACCAAATCTAAAATAAAAACTAAAACACTGTATGCTTCCATATGAAATAAGGTAGGGCCCCAAAAACTTCTATGGGTACAATATGATGGCACCGTGGTCTTGTGTATCAGTCTTTAAATGTACCCTTGTGGCCATATTCATAGTGGGGCAGAAAGTCACCATACTTACATAAAAAAAATATTGTGTTTAATATTTTTGAAGTCCATGTATCACCTGATCAAAACCAAAAGAAAGAAAAGTAAAAAAAAAGGCTTCAAAGTTGCATATTTTCTGCCATCTTTCTCATGCCATTATTCATAAATCTCTCTCACTTTTATTGGAATATATTGGCAATAGTACGGATGACATTTGAAGTTTCCAAGCCAACATAACTTACAGAAAAAAATCTTATAAGATATACTACTGTCTACCTCATTTTCTTTGCAGAGGCCAAAAGAAGAACATGTGCATACTCCATAGAGGAACACAGCTTACTACTAAGCTTGTTAGTAAACTATAAATAATTTTGTTATTTAATCGGATCACATAACTCTACCAAGAACTAGATTTTTCTGCATTTCAGTTCCAGAACATCCGTAATCAAGCATTAATTAAAAATTAGGTCCTTGATGATACACAGATGGGGGATTATTTCACAAGTTATACTCTTCAATTGCTGGTGTAATACAATCTGCTAGTATATTTTGTCAGAGAGATCGGCTGTAATCTAAAGTATGTTTTAGATTTGTTCATTTATTCAGTTATTCTTTCTTGTGTGAAATGCTTATTAAGACAGAACAGTTACAAGTGGATAGTTCCAGAAATTATTCATATAGATGAAGTAAATACAGAAAGTTCCTTCCAGAATAGTGTGCTGAAAATAAGACGTGAAATTCCCACCTTTTCCCTTAAAACAACAAATCACAAGGGCAGACATTTATCAAAGTGTTTACGCTACTATTGTGGCATAAAAAAGTTGTAAATTATGATGCACTCCATATTTGCACAACAATTTGTGTTTGTAATGCCAGTCTTACTATTGGGTATCTCTCCCACTTTTTCTTTGATCTGACTATAAGGCTATGTTCACAATCCAACATGTGTTTTCATGCTGAGTTGCTGACCCTTGGATTTCTGGTGGCATTGTTGGCAATGTTTAAACCATAAATGATGGTTTGAAATCTACCACAGCTCGTAACTGGTGTAGATTTGAAAGTCTGGCACACAGACTGCCTAGAAAAAGGCTAACACAGGGGCGTCGCTATAGGGGGTGCAGAGGTAGCAGTCGCTACCGGGCCCAGAAGCCTGAGGGGCCCAAAGACCCTTGTGCCGTATAAGAAGACACACAGAGCACTAAGGTAAGGGGGGCCCAAGCTGAACTCTTGCACCAGGGCCCGTGAGCCTTTAGCTACGCCCCTGGGCTAACATCTATCCACTGTTGTTTATGAAAGAAATATAACACTGAAAAAAAACACTCTCAAAAATATGGTTTTAATGAATGCATTGAACCACTGTTGTAGCAGTGGAGATAGTTAAACATCTATGCAATACAGCTGCACATGTCAGTTTTTATTCCAAGTCTTATATTTGTGAATGTATTCCTGCTGGTTTCATAGCATATGCTATAAAAGCACCATGAATAATCTGATTATTCTCCCCCTGTATGCTCCATCTATATCCCATTGTAAATGAAAAAGGTCTAGCTGTCTGAGCCACCAATAGGGGGAGCGCTGTACCTATGAATTTATACAGCTACAATAGAACTTAATATGAGCTGTATAAATCTCTATGCAGCAATTTCCTCCTAGTGGCAGCTGCAGGAAATTCATTTCACTATGTTGGGAAGCAGTGAAAGCAGCTCGGTGCACCCCTTCCCCTACAGGTCCAGTAGGTCCAGTCATTTGGGCTACCTCCATAAAAGATATGTCACTGGATATCATTGCTAATGTTCAGCTGCACTGTTAAAATATAAATGCAGAGGCCAAACCAGCTGCTTACCACAGATGGATGACACACCATAATTTAGTTTCCTTGACAGACTGCATGATGCTGATGGATCTGCAAGGCAAAGACTAATGGTCAGCTATCAAACTGGTGTAAAGTAGAATTGGCTTAGTTGCCTATAGCAACCAATCAGATTCCACCTTTCATTTTCCAAAGGAGCTGTCCAAAATTAAAGGTAGGATCTGATTGGTTGCTATGGGCAACTAAGCCAGTTCTACTTTACACCAGTTTGATAAATGACCCCATAAGAATGTATAACTCCATACAGCTTTGCATGTTATTACGGAAGAATTTCCTCTCTAAAACAGGCATTTCTGATAACATTTGTCAAGAATTCTGTTTTTGCACTTACTGCCTCTAAATAGTACAATGTTTTCTATTGCACATGGACAAAATTGTAATAATAAGTGGGACAAGAACAGAGTTACAGAGCCACTAAACATATTATTTGAGCATACAGACTTTCTTTATACCACAGGCCTTTTGGAGTGAAATAATTTACATTAGCAGACATATCAATATGCATTACCCAAGAACTGGTTCACTGCAAAGGTTTAACTGACTTAATGTTATGTTGCTAAGTTAAATGTTGTGATTTGCTATATTTGTGTACCTAATAACATTGGATGGACAATTAAAGGTTAACGCCTTCGATCATCCTGCTAGGTTGCCAGGATATTTATCTGGATCCGCCTCCTGGTTAGTCACTGGGTAGTCTGTTCTTAGCTGTGCTACATTGAAGACCTACATGTGCAAGTTCCTCAAAGCTAGGCCCAAGCTCAGAGAGCCTTAATTTACAACCAAGGAAGTTACTTTATCATCAAAAGTACTCCAGAGAGAAGGAAATCAGATGGTCCAGAATCTGCAAAGCCATTTATTGGAGTCAGTCAGCAAGGTATTGTGCACATTTATGGCCGAGAGACTTTACTGCTGTGAAAAGGAACATTACTAACACACCCTTCTACACTTTTAAATGGTTTGGCCCACCATTTCTTAGATATGTACCACACAGCCCTGGAACTTCAAAAACAATTACGAGGTACCTAATTGCATGCCTATTGCTCTGTCGAGGGATAGTGTGATACATGCACACTGTGTTATATGTCTTGTAACTGTGCTTTGTTATTGTCGGATGTACTACTACTCCTATCCTACACTCTAGTAAAGAGAGACTTATTTATTGTTACCATCTGGCCTGGTTACTGACTCAACTATTTGTTAGCCATTACACCTGCTCTCCTTCCTTGCACCAAGACCAACACCTAACATCAACGACATCCCAGCTACCACCAGGCAGAAGCTCCAATACCAGGGTGTGCCCTGAGGGAAGAAAGGGTGCACCCTCCAATCACTGCAGGGCCTTAGGGAGCCAAAACCACTATTCCCATCCTCCTTTCACTCCTTTCAGGCCGCTGCAAATACTCCAAGTTTTCCAAGAACTATAAATTTCAAAGGAATAAAAAAATATTTAGCAAATGACTTCATGCGTGATCTGGGTTGGCAACTGAAACAATCTCGAGCTATTTTATACAACACTGAAGCAGTGCTAAAAGGGGACAATAAAACAGTTATTCTTGGCCATACACAACAAAGCAATTTCACGCTCATTTTGTGACTGTATTTATTCAAACATGCATTAGAATTATTACACTTAGTAAAAGCTTTTACTTTAAATCCTCCTAGACTCATCTTTTCACTGCGCAGTGAAGAATAATGTGCAGCATAAAAAAGCTGGCTTCTAAGAAGTACATTTATTTGTTTAGTTTTAGGCACGCAATAAAAGCACACAGATGAAGCTAAAATCCAAATATCACAAACCTGCATAAACTCCAAAAGCAATACTATGAGATACTTCCTGATGATTTTATTTTACGAGTCTAATTTGAGAATTAATAGCACAGAAAATGCTGGATACTTGGGGAACACATTATAGCATGCAATATTTATGAGTATAATGTTGCAAGTGTTAAATATATTTCTTTCATAATGTATACAATATATTTAAAGTGCAGGTTCACCTCATAAGAACCTTTTAGAGCATATTGAACATAGCCGACATTATCCTCTCACATCAATGGCACATGGTGCTCCGCAGTTTCCACGTCGCAGATTCGCAATGGTGCCATTTGTCCACTTACAATACACTTCCAGCACAGCAGGAAGTATTCTCAGCTATAGTGCCATGCTATTGCAGAGGCTCTAGTCCTAAAAGTTCTAAAATGCAATCTGAACAGCTGCTTTAAAGTAATGGATACCGTGTGTGGCATAGAAAATGATTCTCTCCTCATTTTTGCTTCCTTATGTTTCTGTTGGTGCTGCTGGTACTATAAGCTAGTTGAGGTGAGCACCTTCCCCCCTCTGGAAGCTGACAATATAGTTGCTTCTTTCTTTCCTTGTTAATCGGAAACATGATCTAGAGTAATGAACAGAGATACTGAATAACATCCACAACGTGCACTCCCTCATAAATCAATGAATATAAAATAAACTTATATCTAGTTCTTCTATGACAAGCAGAAGGTCATATCTATTAGATGCTCTGCAGTGAACAGAGGTGATCATAATTATGCAGAGATCGGACTGTTGGAAGAGTGACTGGACATGCCTGACCAGCAGCACACAGCTCATTAGGTGGATGTGCACATCACTGCGCGCTTTGAACACTAGATGGTGCCATGCTTGTGCAGATGATTTTTTTAATAGCATGTCAATGCCAAACCTTGTTAATTTGTTGTGATCTATATAATGAATTTGATATTTAATGGTGAGACAACCCCTTTAAGTGGAACACTTAAAAATGATTTAATCTGAATTTGCTTGTAAGAAAAGTCATTTGCTAGTAAGATTTAATTTTTTCTGAAATTTGAACTTACGTGCTAATACAAATTCCAAAACTTGCATTAGCATTCTTTTAATATATCGAATTTAAAGGCATTGTTTACAAAGAAAATGATCAATTGTCTTGTATTCTAGTCATCTGCTAGTCGGGAGGGGCGCTGGCAGTCAGACAGCCAACCATCTGATATTTATGACATATTCTAAAAACACATAGATATCATGGTTAGGTAAGGCTCAGTTCACATCAGCGTTCAGCTTTTCTGTTAAAGCAGCAGAAGAATGGAAAGGACAGATTTGGCGCATAACTGAGCTGAACGGAGCCTATGGACCCTATAGACTATAATGGGGTCCGTTAGATTTCCGCTCAGAGGAAGATTTCAGCCATCAAAATTTATGACGTACAGTACGCACAGAGTAGATTATTAGAGATGAGCGAGTAGTGTTCGATCGAGCCGGTATTCGATCGAATACTACGCTATTCGGCATACTCGATTTCGATCGAGTATAACGGCGATGGCGCACTTAGAATTCGTTTCCCCTCCCACCTTCCCTGGTGCTCTTTTTCCACCAATCACCATGCGGGGGGGGGTATGACAGGCCCGCGGAGCACGCTGGCAGCGCGAAAACGGCGTCTACATGGATTGGCTGGAAAAACCACGTGACCTCGAATATTAAAAACTCAGCTCTTCCTGCTCGTTCGCATATGCTGCGTGAACTTAGTCAGGGACAGAGGCTGGAGAAGGGAGAGATTTTAACTGTTGGACAGGCAGGAGCGTGATTAAAAGCCCTTATCAGGGCTACTATAGTGCAGTACAGTGATAGCTTTACTACCATATACACTCTGCAGAGAACGGCTGCTGTATTCAGGGATAGCTGCTGGAGTAGGGACAGAGAGAGGCATTAGTGGTGTATTAGGTGCTCTGCTACATACCAAACTATATTTGGCACTACTGTTCTGCGTTCTTTTTGGCCGCAAAACCCTGTTATATACCTAGTGTGTATATGCACCATCTGATCTTCTGGCAGTATACGGCTGTGTACTTTTTTTTTTTTTAAATACAGTTTATTTGGCTCTAGTGTTCTGGGTTCTGTGTGCCTGCAATACCCTTTTTGTATACCAGGTGTAAATACCCACCGTCTGACCTGTTAGTACACGGCTGTGTACCTAGAAATAAAAAAAAAAGGCCTTTTCTTTGTCTACTGTACTGAGCGTTCTGCGTGCTTGCAATATTATTTTATATACGTGGTGTTAATACCCACCGTCTGACCTGTTAGTACACGGCTGTGTACCTAGAAATATTTAAAAAAAAGGCCTTTTCTTTGTCTACTATACTGAGTGTTCTGCGTGCTTGCAAAATTATTTTATATACGTGGTGTTAATACACACCGTCTGACCTGTTAGTACACGGCTGTGTACCTAGAAATATATATAAAAAAAGGCCTTTTCTTTGTCTACTGTACTGTGCGTTCTGCGTGCTTGCAAAAGTATTTTATATACGTGGTGTTAATACACACCGTCTGACCTGTTAGTACACGGCTGTGTACCTAGAAATATTAAAAACTAGGCCTTTTCTTTGTCTACTGTACTGAGCGTTCTGCGTGCTTGCAAAAGTATTTTATATACGTGGTTTTAATACACACCGTCTGACCTGTTAGTACACGGCTGTGTACCTAGAAATATAAAAAAACAAGGCCTTTTCTTTGTCTACTATACTGTGCGTTCTGCGTGCTTGCAAAAGTATTTTATATACGTGGTGTAAATACCCACCGTCTGACCTGTTAGTACACGGCTGTGTACCTAGAAATAAAAAAAAAAGGCCTTTTCTTTGTCTACTGTACTGAGCGTTCTGCGTGCTTGCAAAAGTATTTTATATACGTGGTGTTAATACACACCGTCTGACCTGTTAGTACACGGCTGGGTACCTAGAAATATATTTAAAAAAAGGCCTTTTCTTTGTCTACTATACTGAGCGTTCTGCGTGCTTGCAAAAGTATTTTATATACGTGGTGTAAATACCCACCGTCCGACCTGTTAGTACACGGCTGTGTACCTAGAAATATTAAAAAAAAGGCCTTTTCTTTGTCTACTGTACTGTGCGTTCTGCGTGCTTGCAAAAGTATTTTATATACGTGGTGTTAATACACACCGTCTGACCTGTTAGTACACGGCTGTGTACCTAGAAAAATTAAAAAACTAAGCCTTTTCTTTGGCACCTGTACTGTGCGTTCTGCGTGCTTGCAAAAGTATTTTATATACGTGGTGTTAATACACACCGTCTGACCTGTTAGTACACGGCTGTGTACCTAGAAATATAAAAAAAAAGGCCTTTTCTTTGTCTACTATACTGTGCGTTCTGCGTGCTTGCAAAAGTATTTTATATACGTGGTGTTAATACACACCGTCTGACCTGTTAGTACACGGCTGTGTACCTAGAAATATTAAAAAAAGGCCTTTTCTTTGTCTACTATACTGAGCGTTCTGCGTGCTTGCAAAAGTATTTTATATACGTGGTGTTAATACACACCGTCTGACCTGTTAGTGCATGGCTGTGTACCTAGAAATATATAAAAAAAGGCCTTTTCTTTGTCTACTGTACTGAGCGTTCTGCGTGCTTGCAAAAGTATTTTATATACGTGGTGTTAATACACACCGTCTGACCTGTTAGTACATGGCTGTGTACCTAGAAATATAAAAAAAAAAGGCCTTTTCTTTGTCTACTATACTGAGCGTTCTGCGTGCTTGCAAAAGTATTTTATATACGTGGTGTTATTACACACCGTCTGACCTGTTAGTACACGGCTGTGTACCTAGAAATATAAAAAAAAGGCCTTTTCTTTGTCTACTGTACTGAGCGTTCTGCGGGCTTGCAAAAGTATTTTATATACGTGGTGTTAATACACACCGTCTGACCTGTTAGTACATGGCTGTGTACCTAGAAATATAAAAAAAAAAAGCCTTTTCTTTGTCTACTATACTGAGCGTTCTGCGTGCTTGCAAAAGTATTTTATATACGTGGTGTTAATACACACCATCTGACCTGTTAGTACATGGCTGTGTACCTAGAAATATAAAAAAAAAAGGCCTTTTCTTTGTCTACTATACTGAGCGTTCTGCGTGCTTGCAAAAGTATTTTATATACGTGGTGTTAAAACACACCGTCTGACCTGTTAGTACACGGCTGTGTACCTAGAAATATAAAAAAAAGGCCTTTTCTTTGTCTACTGTACTGTGCGTTCTGCTTGCTTGCAAAAGTATTTTATATACGTGGTGTTAATACACACCGTCTGACCTGTTAGTACACGGCTGTGTACCTAGAAATATAACAAAAAAAAGGCCTTTTCTTTGTCTACTGTACTGAGCGTTCTGAGTGCTTGCAAAAGTATTTTATATACGTGGTGTTAATACACACCGTCTGAACTGGTAGTATACGGCTGTGAAGGCAAAATATTGTAACAAAAAAAAAAAATGCGTAGGGCTAGCGGAATCGGACGTGGACGAGGACGGGGGCGCGGAAATGCTGTTGGGGGCCTTGTTGAAGCCAGTGGGGATACAATGCGTGCTGGTGAGGGGCAGCCAGGAACCCACTCATCCAGAATTCCTGCCTTTATGGGACAGTTAAGCAGGGGGCGGGTTACACCGCTGTTGAGGCCTGAACAGGTTGAACAGGTGGTGCAATGGATAGCCGATAGCGCTTCCACACAGTTGTCCACCAGCCAGTCATCCACACAGTCTCACTCTGACCCTCCTTCCTCCACACCTGGCCAACAGAGTCATCCCACCATTGACCCCTCCCAGGAGCTCTTTTCGGGTCCTTTTTCAGATGTGCCGGAAGAATCCCAGGAGCTAGCAGAGGAATTTGTTTGTAGTGATGCCCAAGCACTTGAGTATTCGCCATCTCCTGCTGATGTGGACCCTGAACCAGCATCTGTTATCATGAGCGATGATTATGATGAGACGCAGTTGCCATCAAGGGAGGCTGTTGGAATGTCCAGTGGGCAGGAGGAGGAGCAGAGTGAGGAAGTGGAAGAGGAGGTGGTGGATGACGAAATGACCGACCCCACTTGGCCAGGGGTGATGTCCAGCGGGGAAAGCAGTGGAGAGGTGGTGGTCTGCGCAGCACCGAAAAAGGCAGCAAGAGGCAGAGGGATGTCCAGAGGCAGAGGGATGTCCAGAGGCAGAGGGATGTCCACAGGCAGAGGGATGTCCACAGGCAGAGGACAGTCCAGACAGAGAAGTGAGGCCATAGCCAGCAGGGCCGAAGCTGTTCCCGGCAGCAGGCAGTCGCGCGAAGCTCCCCATCGAGGCCTCGTACTTCTGTGGTGTGGAGATTTTTTAATGTTTGTGCGGATGACAAACTGAGCGGCGGTTTGCACACTCTGCCACTCAAACTGAGTAGGGGCTCTGAGAAGAGCAATCTGACCACCTCAGGCATGCGGCGTCACTTGGAAGTCAAGCACTGGGCTGAGTGGGAGAGAGCAAACGCAATACAACCTGCGCAAGGTCTTGCTGCCACTGCCTCTTCCCCTTTGTTGTGTGCTGCCACTGCGGTCCAGACCTCCAGCCAGGACACCTCCACATCTGCCTCTGCCTCGGCTACTTTGGGGCCTTCTCCTTCAGCCTCCCCTTCCCCCACATCTTCACCTGCACCTTCACACTCCTCGTCCCATCAACTGTCCATCTCGCAGGCGTTCGACCGCAGGCGGAAGTACGCCTCGAGTCACCCCCAAGCCCAAGCCTTAAACTGCCACATCTCCAAACTGCTGGCCCTGGAGATGTTGCCGTTTAGGCTTGTGGAGACGCAGGCCTTCCGCGACCTGATGGCGGCTGCCGCACCTCGCTATTCCGTCCCCAGCCGCCACTACTTTTCCCGGAGTGCCGTCCCCGCCCTGCACCAGCACGTGTGGCGTAACATCAGGCGGGCCCTGAGGTACGCAGTCAGCGCAAAGGTCCACTTGACCACCGACTCGTGGACAAGCGCTTGCGGCCAGGGACGATACATCTCTTTGACGGCACACTGGATGAATGTTGTGGAAGCGGGGACGGGGTCGCAAACAGAGACGGCCTACCTACCACCCCTGCCCAAGATTGCCAGCATGGGTTATGATAAACCCCCCTCCTCTTCCTCCTCCTCCTCCTCCTCTGCCTTAACATCGCCCTCAGCCGCTGGCTGGAAGCGTTGCAGCACTGGCATGGGGAGACGTCAGCAGGCGGTGCTTAAGCTCATCAGCTTGGGCGACAGGAAGCACAGCGCCCCAGAGGTGAGGGACGCCATATTGCAGCAGGCGGAGATGTGGCTGTCGCCGCTGCAGCTAGGACCAGGCATGGTCGTGTGCTATAACGGCCGTAACCTGGTGGCGGCTCTGGAGCTTGCCGAACTCAATCACGTACCATGCCTGGCCCACGTTTTTAATCTGGTAGTCCAAAAATTTCTAAAGACTTACCCCAACCTGGCAGAGCTACTGGTGAAAGTGCGGCGCTTGTGCGCTCACTTTCGGAAGTCAACTGTAGCTGCTGCTAGCTTAAAAAAACTCCAGCAACGCCTCCATTTGCCTCAACATCGGCTGTTGTGCGACCTGCCGACTCGCTGGAATTCCACCTATTCCATGTTGGCCAGGGTGTGTGAGCAGCAGAGAGCATTGATGGAGTACCAGTTTATAATTCCACGCGTGCCTCCAACTCAGCTCCCTCAGTTTGCCAACCACGAGTGGCCATGGATGGCAGACATATGCGATGTACTGCGTATCTTTGAGGAGTCCACCAAGAAGGTCAGCAGCGAGGACGCTATAGTGAGCGTAACCATCCCGCTCCTATGCGTCCTTAAAGAATCGCTCATCGCAATAAGGGAGAACGCATTGCACGCAGAGGAGACGGGGGTAGGAGGAGACGCAACGGAGCTACACAGTCAGACCACACTTTTGTCTGCTTCTCGGTGGCAGTTGCAGGAGGAGGATGAGGATGAGAAGGACGACGTGGAGGTGGCTGTGGAAGAGGAGGCGGATGCTGGCGGCGACGGTAGCAGTCAGGCTGTGTGCGTCCCACTGGTTCAGCGCGGATGGGGCGGAAAGGAGGTGGAAGAGGAAGAGGAGGAAATGGCAAGTGATCCTTCTGGTGGGGGCAGTGACGTCATGCCTATTCAGAGTTTTGCACACATGGCTGACTTCATGCTGGGCTGCTTTTCCCGGGACACACGTGTTGTCCGGATAGTGGAGAACAAACTGTACTGGGTCTTCGCACTCCTGGACCCCCGGTATAAAGATAACGTCTCCTCTTTTATTCCGGTAGAGGAGAGGACGAATCGATTGCTGGAATACCAGAGGGAACTCGTGCAGAACATGATGGAGATTTTCCCACCCACCATCGCTGGCGGCAGAGAGGAGAGGGTCTCCCAGAGTCCCACAACATCGATCAGGCCCACAGCCACCAGTGGAACACTCTCCAAGGTGTGGGACACGTTCATGGCACCCCCTCGTGCAACTTCCATCACTGCGGGGCCCGCTATCAGCAGGAGGGACAAGTATCGGCGGATGTTGCGGGAGTACCTGGCAGACCGTACCCCTGTCCTCCCCGATCCCTCGGCGTCCTACACTTACTGGGTCTCCAAGTTGGACACGTGGCTGGAACTGTCCCTGTACGCCTTGGAGGTGCTTGCCTGCCCTGCCGCCAGCGTGCTATCAGAAAGGGTGTTCAGCGCAGCCGGGGGCATTATAACCGATAAGCGCAGCCGCCTGTCAACCGACAGTGCCGACAGGCTGACGCTAATCAAAATTAACAGCAAGTGGATTGACCCGGACTTTGCTTCTCCAACAGTGGAAAGCAGCCAAAAGTGAAGTGCCATCTGTATGAAGTGCCATTTCCTCCTCCACCTCCTCCTCCTTAACCGCCTTAGAATTGCTCCGTGAAATAAAAAAAATATATATATTTATGGCTCACCTCTTGGGCCTACAAACAATTTTTAAGAGGTCTCACCTCTTGGGCCTACAAACAATTTTTAAGAGGTCTCACCTCTTTAGCCTCCACATAATTTTTAAGAGGTCTCACCTCTTGGGCCTACAAACAATTTTTCTCATGGCTCACCTCTTGGGCCTACAAATAATTTTTAAGAGGTCTCACCTCTTGGGCCTCCACATAATTTTTAAGAGGTCTCACCTCTTGGGCCTACAAACAATTTTTCTCATGGCTCACCTCTTGGGCCTACAAACAATTTTTAAGAGGTCTCACCTCTTTGGCCTCCACATAATTTTTAAGAGGTCTCACCTCTTGGGCCTACAAACAATTTTTCTCATGGCTCACCTCTTGGGCCTACAAACAATTTTTAAGAGGTCTCACCTCTTGGGCCTACAAACAATTTTTATTATGGCTCACCTCTTGGGCCTTAATACAAATTTTTAAGAGGTCTCACCTCTTGGGCCTACAAACAATTTTTAAGAGGTCTCACCTCTTGGGCCTACAAACAATTTTTATTATGGCTCACCTCTTGGGCCTTAATACAATTGTTAAGAGGTCTCACCTCTTGGGCCTACAAACAATTTTTCTCATGGCTCACCTCTTGGGCCTACAAACAATTTTTAAGAGGTCTCACCTCTTGGGCCTACAAACAATTATTATGGCTCACCTCTTGGGCCTTAATACAATTTTTAAGAGGTCTCACCTCTTTGGCCTCCACTTAATTTTTTCGAGGGCTCACCTCTTGGGCCTCCATATAATTTTTTCGAGGGCTCACCTCAAGCTAACTTTGCGCACTCATTAAAATATTTTCACAACAAGGACCTAAGAGCCCTCGATGGGAGAGCTTTGTGTGGGGGCCTGTTATAGGGAAGAGATGCGGCCCTGCGGGCTCTAGCCTGCCTTCTCCATGAGCCTCTGGCCAGCCCACGGCCTCTTCCTGCCTTTTGCGGTCCTACGCATCCCTCAACATCCCCACTGCTTTACCTGCTATACATGACACTGGGCCAGGTCGGGTCACTGACTTCGTCATACTCAACCACCTCCTCTTACACTGCCTCACTTTGCTCCAACAGCCTCCCTTGCTGGCAACTGTGTCTCATCATCGTCCCTTTACACTTTAGTGCCCGTTCCACACCACCATCAGCTAGAGATGGAGCTTGCTCCAGTGTTTGGGCATCAGAACAAACAAAATCCTCAGATAGCTCCTGCGATTCTTGCATGGGTGGGAACACTGGGTTGATAACATTGGGCAGGGTGGGAGGAAGGAGGGTCAGAGTGAGGTCCCTGCAGTTTTTGCAGGCTATCGACGAGACTGGACTTTGTGGACTTGACTGGGTGGTGGACAGATTTAACAAATCTAGAAGGAGAAGGAGGGGTTTGCCGAGCTGTCTGTAAGGGTTGCGGAAATCCAGACAGAACCAAGGCCCAAAACTTGGGTGGGGGTAGCAGGTTTGCCCGTCCCCGCCTCCACAACATTCACCCAGTGTGCTGTCAGGGAGATGTAGCATCCCCGGCCTCAAACCAAAGTGTTAGTGGTCAAATGGCCTTTTGCAGTAACCGTGTTACTCGGGCGTGGATGATGTTTTGGGACATGTGCCTGGGCAAGGCAGGGATGGCACAGAGGGAAAAATAGTGATGGCTTGATTGCTTTCCCCCTTGCCTATGCCATCTGTGGTTGTCATAGGCAACGTGATTTTAAGGGGTGCAGAATTTTATCTTCTTTTTTGTCTAGTTTGGCTTGGGGTCCATGGCAATGTAGAGGAAAGAAGGTTTTCTTGTATGGTCTCACTTTACAGAGAGGTTACATTGTCTTTGGAGTGTATTGTTGAGAGGCTGTGATAGTGGCGTAATAGTGCGACTTGGGCGCGTTATATGCACCCAGACATGCTTCCCCTGCTGTCCCAGTTGCATTCCAGCAGTGTTGGCATCCTTTTCTGAGGTTTCAGGGTGGACTTGGTGACCTCCAAGTGGTCGAATTGAGATTTCCAAGTGGCGAGCATTTTTTTCCCATAGACTTTAATGGGATTCGATATTCGGTCGAATAGCCGAATATCGTGGTCTATTCGAATCGAATTTCGAACTTTCGAATATTTCACTACTCGCTCATCTCTATAGATTATACATGTAAGACAGTCAAGCACTTTCTCCCTACCACTATTTCCACATTTTGTGCTCTCTCTCTCTCTCTCTCCACTGTATATCAGAGCTATAAATATTATCATTGCTGTATGACTCTTGCTTTTCCTTATTGAACTTTCTTTTAAATCCTCATTTGCAATGTTTTTAACAACTGCTAAGCCAAAGATATATATTAAAAAAAGAAAAAAAAAAGATTTTCATAATTACAATATGAATACAACCAAATATTCTTGTATTCTGCAGGAAATGTTCGACAGTGTGACCAGCAAAGCGTATACCCCATCACAAAAAAACAATGCATTTAAAAGGCTTATCATTTTTAAAGTAAATTAAACCACACATCTTTGTGTGAAGCTTAATTCAGGACTTAGCCAAAATTCAAATCTATGCTCTGTTTCTTTGATCTTGCCTTGAAAACCAAATCCATGAACTGAGTTAAAGATTCCAGGATTGACTGCCAGGATAGACTATTTAAGCTATTGACGCTTAAAGCTCTTAGGAAATTGTGTAATATAATAACTACACCGTAATAGCTATTTTCAAAAGTTAAGTGAAACTATTCTTAATCAATTCAACCTGTCTTTACCTGAAAGCATGGCTGGAAAAAAGAAGCAGTTATGTTTTATATTCAGGTTGGGAATGAACTAGTATTGAACTTTTATTGAAGAAAAGTAGCAAAAACATTAAATAAGATAGGAAATAAAACAAAGGGAGGTCCTAAAGTCATGTAGAGTGATATTTCTGAAAAGTGTCTTCTTAAATTATCATAGGGTCAAGAAAGAGGACAGCAAAACCAATGAAGCTGACCAGCATTTTTCTACCAGAGGATGTCCACATATTCAGACACGTGCTACCAAAGCAAGTCCACTAACTCCCAGTTCTACTTAATCCATTAATCCTTCCCAACTTCACACCACCATTAACATGCATTAACATGAATGGTAATGCAAATATACTGTAGATATCCACAAGCTTCTCCCTCACACATCCCCTTTTCAGATAAAGTCCCCAGTTGCAAACTCAAAAGGGCTTATCTGTTCCAGCACTCTTATCTATTCTCCATATCAGGCCTCAGCTACAAACAGAACTTCTCACTCCAAAAGACCCCGCACGTCCATGCATTACACTCCAGACCAGACCAATGATTTAAATAGAGGCTGTGTAATGCTCCATTTCCGCTAAATATTTACTACCATTTCCCCCACAGATTACAGCTAATTGCACAGGGTAATAGCAGCGGGATACCAAAGGATAATCTTACTGACAGGGGTTAGCTCTAACACAAATTACTTTCCAAAGGTTTCAATCTTATGCAGAGATAATACTACTGAAGTACTAAGTTCAACCGCAAATGCAAACTATAGGAAATTACGCCACCTCAGAATTTCCTGCTTAAAGGGGTTGTGTCACTTCAGCAAATAGCATGTATTATGTAGAGAAAGTTAATACAAGCCACTTACCAATGTATTGTGATTGTCTATATTGTCTCTTTCGCTGGATTGATTCATTTTTCCCACACATTGTACACTGCTCGTTTCCATGTTTATGACCACCCTGCAATCCAGCAGTGGTGGCCATGCTTGTACAGTATAGAAAAAAGCACCAGCCTATGTGTGCTTCCACGGTGCCAGCCATCGGAGATGCTGATGCTTTTTCCTATAGTGAACAAGCACGACGACCACTGATGAGTTAAAGGGTGGTCATAACCATGGAAACAAGTAGTGTATAATGTGATGGAAAAATTAATCAAACCAGCAAAGGAAACAATGTGGACAATCACAATACATTAGATAGTGCCTTTTATTAACTTTATCTACATGATAAATACCACTTAATGAAGTGAGACATCCCCTTTAATGCTTGGAACAAAGTTGAGAATGATTTTGCCACTATTAAAATATTAAATTGCCAACAAGAAAACAAGTGTTACATATTACCATATTTTTCACCCTAAAAGATGCACCTGGCCATAAGACGCACCTCGATGTTAGAGGAGGAAAATAAGAAAAAAAATATTTTTCATCAGACCTCAGATCAGAGCCCCAATGTTAATCAGACTTCAGATCAGAACCCCAATATTAATCAATCCTCAGCTCAGGCTCCCAATGGTAAATCAGATCTCGGCTCAGACCGCCAATTTTAATTAGAGCTCAGGTCCCCAATGTTAATCAGAGCTCAGATCCCCAATGTTAATCAGAGCTCAAATCCCCAATGTTAATGAGACCCCCAAACAGACTTCAGATCAGACCCCCAATGTTAATTATACCCCAGCTCAGACACCCAATCAGACCTCAAATCAGACCCCCAATGCTAATGAGAAAACAGCAAAATATTATATGGATCCTAATTAGAGATGAGCGAGCACTAAAATACTCGGGTGCTCATTATTCGAGTCGAACTTTTCCCGATGCTCGGGTGCTCGTTTCGAATAACGAACCCCATTGAAGTCAATGGGAGACTCGAGCATTTTTGCAGGGGACCAAGGCTCTGCCTAGGGAAGGCTGGGTGAAAACCTGGAAACCTCAGAAAATGATGAAAACACCACGGAAATGGACAGGAAACAGCAGGAGCAGCATGCATGGATGCCTCTGAGGCTGCCTAATCCCACCATTACCCCAAATTCTCCTAGTGGGGCATGTGTGGTATCGATTCTTCTCAGTTTAAAATCGTATACGTCCCCTATCTTGGGACCATATATTTCATGGATTTTTCGAACACGGAAAAGGAAAAAGAGCTTGCTCTGGCCAGGGGAGTGTCTTTTCTACTGCAGCTAAGGGGACGTGTCCATGCTCTGCCTATCACAGGTCAGGAGCCAATTAAAAGAGGAACAAACAAAAATCAGTATAATATCTAATACGTCCCCTATCCGGGTAAATTGATTGGAGAAAGGGCCTGTAGGTGGGGGGCAGGCTGGGGGGAAGGAGGTTGAGCTGGAAGAGCCAGAGGAGTGCCCCCTGGGCTAGCGTGTGTGGTGGTGACTAGAGATGAGCGAGTAGTGTTCGATCGAGCCGGTATTCGATCGAATACTATGCTATTCGGCATACTCGATTTCAATCGAGTATAACGGCGATGGCGCACTTAGAATTCGTTTCCCCTCCCACCTTCCCTGGCGCTCTTTTTCCACCAATCAACATGCAGGGGGGGTATGACAGGCACGCTGAGCACGCTGGCAGCGCGAAAACAGCGTCTACATGGATTGGCTGGAAAAACCATGTGACCTCGAATATTAAAAACTCAGCTCTTCCTGCTCGTACGCATATGCTGCGTGAACTTAGTCAGGGACAGAGGCTGGAGAAGGGACAGACAGGTTTTAGCAGTTGGACAGGCAGGAGCGTGATTAAAAGCCCTTATCAGGGCTACTATAGTGCACTACAGTGATAGCTTTACTACAAGATACACTTTACAGAGAACGGCTGCCGTATTCAGGGATAGCTGCTGGAGTAGGGACAGAGAGAGCCATTAGTGGTGTATTAGGTGCTCTGCTACATACCAAACTATATTTGGCACTACTGTTCAGCGTTCTTTTTGGCTGAAAAACCCTGTTATATAACTAGTGTGTATATGCACCATCTGATCTGGCAGTATACGGCTGTGAATTTTATTTTATTTTTTAAATACAGTTTATTTGGCTCTAGTGTTCTGGTTCTGTGTGCCTGCAATACCCTTTTTGTATACCAGGTGTAAATACCCACCGTCTGTTCAGTTAGTACACGGCTGTGTACCTTGAAATATACAATATCTAGGCCATTTAATAGGCCACTGTACTGTGCGTTCTCTTGCTAAATTATCTCACATACCTGGTGTAAATACCCACCGTCTGTTCTGTTACTACACGGCTGTGTACTTTGAAATATACAATATCTAGGCATTTTAATAGGCCACTGTACTGTGCGTTCTCTTGCTAAATTATCTCACATACCTGGTGTAAATACCCACCGTCTGTTCTGTTACTACACGGCTGTGTACTTTGAAATATACAATATCTAGGCATTTTAATAGGCACTGTACTGTGCGTTCTCTTTGCTAAATTATCTCACATACCTGGTGTAAATACCCACCGTCTGTTCTGTTACTACACGGCTGTGTACTTTGAAATATACAATATCTAGGCATTTTAATAGGCCACTGTACTGTGGCGTTCTCTGCTAAATTATCTCACATACCTGGTGTAAATACCCACCGTCTGTTCTGTTACTACACGGCTGTGTACTTTGGAAATATACAATATCTAGGCATTTTAATAGGCCACTGTACTGTGCGTTCTCTTGCTAAATTATCTCACATACCTGGTGTAAATACCCACCGTCTGTTCTGTTACTACACGGCTGTGTACTTTGAAATATACAATATCTAGGCATTTAATAGGCCACTGTACTGTGCGTTCTCTTGCTAAATTATCTCACATACCTGGTGTAAATACCACCGTCCTGTTCTGTTACTACAACGGCTGTGTACTTTGAAATATACAATATCTAGGCATTTTAATAGGCCACTGTACTGTGGCGTTCTCTTGCTAATTATCTCACATACCTGGTGTAAATACCCACCGTCTGTTCTGTTACTAAACGGCTGTGTACTTTGAAATATACAATATCTAGGCCATTTAATAGGCCACTGTACTGTGCGTTCTCTTGCTAATTATCTCACAATACCTGGTGTAAATACCCACCGTCTGTTCAGTTACTACACGGCTGTGTACTTTGAAAATATACAATATCTAGGCCTTTTAATAGGCCACTGTACTGTGCGTTTCTCTTGCTAAATTATTTCACATACCTGGTGAAATACCCACCGTCTGTTCGTTACTACACGGCTGTGTACTTTGAAATATACAATATCTAGGCATTTTAAATAGGCACTGTACTGTGCGTT
>ONZH01008716.1:0-17040 GCA_900303285.1 Rhinella marina
CCCAGTCTAGGCAGAGTAGTGGGGAGCTGTTCAGAAAGACGGTGAGGGAGTACCTAGCTGACCATACCAACGTCCTGCGTGATCACTCTGCTCCATACAACTACTGGGTTGCAAAGCTGGACACGTGGCCCGAACTGGCGCTGTACGTCTTGGAGGTGCTGGCCTGCCCTGCCACTAGCGTGTTGTCAGAGCGGGTCTACAGTGCAGCTGGTGGCATCATCACTGATAAGCGTACACGCCTGTCAACTGACAGCGCTGACAGGCCGACGCTTATTAAAATGAGTAAAGCCTGGATTTCACCGAAATTCAAATCTCCACCGGGGGAAAGCAGCTCAACATGAAGATTCTTTATGTATCCTCTCCTCTCCTCCTCCTCCTTCTCTTCTTACACAAACGCTGAGCCAAGAGGCAATTTTTCTGAGGGCCAACTGGCTCTCTTTTCAAACAATGTTTAGGGAGGGCCACCTACAGGCCCTCTCTCCAATCAATTTTTTAGGAGCGTCAACTACAGACACTCAAAAACAATTTTTTAGGAGGGTCAACTACAGACACTCAAAAACAATTTTTTAGGAGGGTGAACTACAGACACTCAAAAACAATTTTTCCGGAGGGTCAACTACAGACACTCAAAAAAAATTATTTAGGAGAGTCAACTTCAAACACTGTAAAACAATTTTTTGGGAGGCTCATCTACAGCCATTTGACTGCAATCTCAGTCTGCCAAAGGCATTGGTGGTGTCACCGCCCTGCTGTGTCAGGCTGCATTTTTGGGTGGTTCACCTGCTACCTCAGTCTAACTTGGTCACTCTGGGTTAACCACCATGCTGTGTCAGGTTAAATTTTTCGGTGGTTCACCTGCTACCTCAGTGTCACTTGGTCACTCTGTTGTCACCGCCATGCTGTGTCAGGGTAAAATTTTATGTGCTTCACCTGCTACCTCAGTCTCACTTGGTCACTCTGTTATCACCGCCATGCTGTGTCAGGGTAAATTTATATGTGGTTCACCTGCTACCTCAGTCTTACTTGTTCACTCTGTTGTCACTGCCATGCTGTGTCAGGGTAAAATTTTATGTGCTTCACCTGCTACCTCAGTCTCACTTGGTCACTCTGTTGTCACCGCCATGCTGTGTCAGGGTAAAATTTTATGTGCTTCACCTGCAAACTCAGTCTCACTTGGTCACTCTGTTGTCAGCGCCATGCTGTGTCAGGGTAAAATTTTATGTGCTTCACCTGCTACCTCAGTCTCACTTGGTCACTCTGTTATCACCGCCATGCTCTGTCAGGGGTAAATTTATATGTGGTTCACCTGCTACCTCAGTCTCACTTGGTCACTCTGTTGTCACCGCCATGCTGTGTCAGGGTAAAATTTTATGTGCTTCACCTGCTACCTCAGTCTCACTTGGTCACTCTGTTGTCACCGCCATGCTGTGTCAGGGTAAAATTTTATGTGCTTCACCTGCTAACTCAGTCTCACTTGGTCACTCTGTTGTCACCGCCATGCTGTGTCAGAGTAAAATTTTATGTGCTTCACCTGCTACCTCAGTCTCACTTGGTCACTCTTTTATCACCGCCATGCTGTGTCAGGGTAAATTTATATGTGGTTCACCTGCTACCTCAGTCTCACTTGGTCACTCTGTTGTCACCGCCATGCTGTGTCAGGTTAAAATTTTATGTGCTTCACCTGCTAACTCAGTCTCACTTGGTCACTCTGTTGTCACCGCCATGCTGTGTCAGGGTAAAATTTTATGTGCTTCACCTGCTAACTCAGTCTCTCTTGGTCACTCTGTTGTCACCGCCATGCTATGTCAGGGTAAATTTATATGTGGTTCACCTGCTACCTCAGTCTCACTTGGTCACTCTGTTGTCACCGCCATTCTGTGTCAGGGTAAAATTTATATGTGGTTCACCTGCTAACTCAGTCTCACTTGGTCAATCTGTTGTCACCGCCATGCTGTGTCAGGGTAAAATTTTATGTGGTTCACCTGCTACTTCAGTCTCACTTGGTCACTCTGTTATCACCGCCAAGCTGTGTCAGGGTAAATTTATATGTGGTTCACCCGCTAACTCAGTCTCACTTGGTCACTCTGGGTTCACCGCCATGCTGTGTCAGGGTAAAATTTTATGTGCTTCACCTGCTACCTCAGTCTAACTTGGTCACTCTGGTGTCACCGCCATGTTATGTCAGGGTAAATGTTTGGGTGGCTCACCTGCTACCTCATCTAACTTTGTCACTTGGTGGTGTCACCGCCATGCTGTGTCAGGCTTCATGTTTGGGTGGCTCACCTACTACCTCATCTAACTTGGTCACTTGGTGGTGTCACCGCCATGCTGTGTCAGGCTAAATTTTTGGGTGGCTCACCTGCCACCTCATCTAACTTGGTCACTTGGTGGTGTCACCACCATGCTGTGTCAGGCTACATGTTTGGGTGGCTCACCTGCTACCTCAGTCTAACTTGGTCACTTGGTGGTGTTACCGCCATGCTGTGTCAGGGTAAATTTTTTGGTGGCTCACCTGCTACCTCATCTAACTTGGTCACTTGGTGGTGTCACCGCCATGCTGTGTCAGGCTACATGTTTGGGTGGCTCACCTGCTACCTCATCTAACTTGGTCACTTGGTGGTGTCACCGCCATGCTGTGTCAGGCTAAATGTTTGGGTGGCTCACCTGCTACCTTATCTAACGTGGTCACTTGTTGTTGTCACCGCCATGCTATGTCAGGCTAAATATTTGCATGGCTCACCTAATACCTCATTTAACTTGGTCACTCTGTTGTCACCGCCATGCTGTGTCAGGCTAAATTTTTGGGTGGTTCAGCTGCTATCTTAGTCTAACCAAGCCACTCTGGGGTTCACCGCCATGCTGTAAACTGCAATCTCAGTCTTAACAAGTCATCCTGGGGTTCACCCCCATGATGTAAACTGCAATCTCAGTCAAACTATGTAATCTAAGGGTTCACCACCAAGGTGTGCCAGACTACAATTTTAGCGGGTTCATCTGCAATCTCAGTCACAGACTGTCATTCAGGGGTGCACCACCATGCTTTTTCAAACCAATTGTTTCTGAGGGTCACCTCCAGGCTCTCACCCACGATTTTTTGGAGGCTCGCCACTACACTGTCGCCCAAAATTGTCTTGAGAGTCACCGGAGGCCTCTCCCCCACAACTTCAAGGAGGGTTACTACCCGGCCCTGGCACACAAACATTGTCTTGAGGGGCACTAAAAGGCTCTGCACCCACCCACGTGTGGAGACTAATGGGTGGGTGCAGTTTGCATCTTAGCCCATCTGGAATTAGGAAAGCTGGGCACTGTGCTTGGAGGTCTTTGTGTCTGCTGTGGACAGGGTGGGTGTGGGGTGCGTGTTTGCCCGTCTGGGATGGGGAGAGCTGGGCACTGTGCTGGGAGAACTTTGTGTACGCTGTGGACTACTGGGTGGGTGTGGGGAGGGAGCCGCTTATGCCTGCCTCCTGGGGTGGAGGATAGGACAGTAGTGCCAGCATGGGCAGTGGTGTCACCCGCAGGCGGTGATGGACCTTCGTTGCACCTAGTTGGGTGCTTTCCTAACATGTGCCAGCATATGTGCCTTGCCCATCTTGGTCTGGGTCAGCACAATTGTCTTGAGGGTCACCACCAGGCTGTTGCCCAGAATTTGGCATAATGGTGCGATTAGGCAGCCTCAGCGGCATCCATGCATGCTGTCCCTGCTGTTTCCATCATTTTCTGAGGTTTCCAGGTTTTCACGCAACCGTCCCTGTGCAGAGCTTTGGTCCCCTGCAAAAAATGCTTGAGTCTCCCATTGACTTCAATGGGGTTCGTTATTCGAAACGAGCACCCGAGCATCGGGAAAATTTTTCTCGAATAACGAGCACCCGAGCATTTTAGTGCTCGCTCATCTCTAGTCCTATGTGGTAATTTACGTTGTTTGTGCTGATGACTGTAGAGGCTGTGGGAGGAAATAATAAATGGAACTCCGAGAAGTGAACTCATTTTGAAAACTCTACCCCTCAAGGTATTTAGGGGTGTAAAACCACTTGTGGTTTAACAATTGTGATTGGTGAGGATTTATGCCCAACTAGTACACCAGTTGTTGGTTTTGGTTTGGTTTATTTAGGGGTGTAGTGAGAATTTTGAAACCACAGGTATTTTGCAGAAATTAATTCTCAACAGACCATGCAAAATGAAAATTGAAAGTTTTCCACAGATATGGCATTTCAGTGTCCACTATGTTGTGCAGGGGCGGACACAGACAGCAGAGGGCCCTTGTGCAAGGAATGTGTTTGGGCCCCCCCCCGCCGTTCCCAAACCAAATTCTCAACCTAACCTATGGTGTCCTAACATTACATACAGCAATACAAAACATACAGGGTAAGGCTACTTTCACACCTGCAGCACTACGCTCCGGCCACCTGATTTGGCAGAGAATGCAAGAAATTGGCCGGACACAGACTCAGTCATGCAGAGGTTTGTGTCCTGCTGATTCTCTGCATTTTTGCCAGATTGTGGCCGGATCTCTGCCTGACCCCATTATAGTTAATGGGGCCGGCGGGCATTCTGTCTGCATCCAGCAGTGCCAGAGCCGGTGAATTCCAGAAGGCTGTTCTCTGCTGGACCAGCCTGTCAGAATCACCAACTCAGATGTGAAAGTAGCCTAATACAGGTCCACATACCTCTTACATCCAGTGACGTCTTCTTAGATGTAGATGTTCTCTTTCCTCATCTTTTCCTTTCAGACCAGACTGCCATGATGATTTCTTCCAGCCATCTCTTCTCTCTGTGGAGTTTGACAAATAGACATCTTAGATTCCTACTTTTCTATCATTCTTCCACCTTCTTGAACTCCTCATCCTGCCACTCCCCAATACTGTGCCCGCTGTGCTCCCCAAAACTATACTGCAGAAACAGTCCCCCTCAAATACTACCGCCTTCAGTAATTAAAATAACTGCACCCAGGAAAGTGTCCCTGACACTAAATTATAACCAAAATGTTCCCCAAAAATAACTGTGCTAAGCTGATAGTAATAGTCCCAACAATAGAAATAATTAGTGCCCCCGGCCAGCCAATGTCCCCATTAGTGCCCTCATAATGTGCCAATGCCCCCTACTATGTACCCAAAAAACCCTCTTAGTGCCCCTATACAATGACCCCAATAGTGCTCCTCTCCCCCCCTTCTCCATAGTGCCCCCATGTCTGCCAGAATATAAGATAGGGCCCCCATAGTGATCCTCGCCCTCCATAGTGCCAGTATATATATAGGGCCCCCCATAGTCGTCCTCCTCCTCCAGAGTGCCCCCCATAATGCTCCCCCTCCATAGTGGCCCCCCATAGTGCTCCTCCTCCATAGTGGCCCCCCATAGTGCTCCTCCTCCATAGTGGCCCCCCATAGTGCTCCTCCTCCATAGTGGCCCCCCATAGTGCTCCTCCTCCATAGTAGCCCCCCATAATGCTCCTCCTCCATAGTGGCCCCCCATAGTGCTCCTCCTCCATAGTGGCCCCCCATAGTGCTCCTCCCCATAGTGGCTCCCCCTCCATAGTGGCCCCCCATAGTGCTCCCCCTCCATAGTGGCCCCCCCTAGTGCTCCCCCTCCATAGTGGCCCCCCCATAGTGCTCCTCCTCCATAGTAGCCCCCATAGTGTTCCTTCTCCATAGTGGCCCCCCATAGTGCTCCCCCTCCATAGTGGCCCCCCATAGTGCTCCCCCTCCATAGTGCTCCCCCTCCATAGTGGCCCCCCATAGTGCTCCCCCTCCATAGTGCTCCTCCTCCATAGTGGCCCCCCATAGTGCTCCTCCTCCATAGTAGCCCCCATAGTGTTCCTTCTCCATAGTGGCCCCCCATAGTGCTCCCCCTCCATAGTGGCCCCCCATAGTGCTCCCCCTCCATAGTGGCCCCCCATAGTGCTCCTCCTCCATAGTAGCCCCCATAGTGTTCCTTCTCCATAGTGGCCCCCCATAGTGCTCCTCCTCCATAGTGGCCCCCCAAAGTGCTCCTCCTCCATAGTAGCCCCCATAGTTTTCCTTCTCCATAGTGGCCCCCCATAGTGCTCCTCCTCCATAGTGGCCCCCCATAGTGCTCCTCCTCCATAGTGGCCCCCCATAGTGCTCCTCCTCCATAGTGGCCCCCATAGTGTTCCTTCTCCATTGTGCTCCCCCTCCAAAGTGGCCCCCATAGTGCCTCTCCTCCATAGTGCTCCTCCCCCATAGTGCCCCCACTGAGTGCCAACTTAAATTAAAAAAAATTAACAGTTATACTTACCTCCTTGCCTCTGTCAGCGACGCGATGCAGGCCTCTTCCGGCCTGTGTCCCGCGCTGTACGGCTCAGGCGGCGCGATGACGTCATCGCGCCGCCTGTGCCGGCCTCTGATAGGCTACAGGCCTAGTGCCTGCAGCCTATCAGAGGAACGGGGAAGGGACACGCCTCTCCCTCCCTTGCCCCGCATTATCCATCTGTATCGCCGTCCTAAGGACGGCGATACAGATGAATATAGAGATGAGCGCTTCCAAAATGGAAGCGCTCACATCTCTACCTGCCGCCGGGAAGAAAGGGCCCCCCTCCGGTCCTGGGCCCCGGTGCAGCCGAACCGGCTGCACCGCGGTATGTCCGCCCCTGATGTTGTGCCTACCTGGTGTCATCTGAGACTCATACCCCACTACTTGAATTGATAGGCAGGTTCTACTGTGCACAGAAATGCCACAAATTGTAGGCGTTCGCTGCTGTATAGGAACATATCAGGGCTCAGAAGAGAAGAAATGGCATTTGGCTTTTGGAGCCCATATTTTGCTGGAAAGGTTTTCCGGGATCTACATCACATTTGCAGAGCCCCTGAGTAACCGTACAGTTGATACCGCCAAAAAGCAGCCCCATTTTGGAAACTACACCCCTCAAGTTATTTATCAAGGGGTGGAGGGAGTAATTTGACACCACAAGTATTTTACCATAAGTATGGACGTAAATAGCTGTTTGGGTACACTGCAGGGTTCAGAAAAGAAAGACCACCTTTCGGCTTTTCAATGCAGATTTTGATGGATACGTTTATGGTAACCATGTTGCTCGTGCAGCCTCTGGAGTACCAGTACAGTTTTCTGAGAACCATAGGTTTTTTATTTTTCTCTTGAAGGAGCCGTATGAGGGCTTAGTTTTTGTAGGATGAGTTCCCATTATCATTAGTACTTTATTGCAGTGTATATGACTTTTTTATTGCATTTTATTTCCTTTTTTAGAACACATGATGAAGAAAAGGCAACAATTCAGCAATGGCTTTTTGGATTATGTTTTTAAGGCGTAAGCTGTGCAGAAATGACTTGTTATCTTTATTCTGCTAGTCAGTATGATTTCAGAGATACCAATTTTATACAGTTTTTTTTTTCATTTTGCTGCTATAATAAAATTACAATAAAAGCATTTTGAAAAAAAATATGTTTTTGTTTCGCCATTTTCTGAAAGCCATATTTTTAAAATTCTTTTGTGAGGGCTTGTTTTTTGTTGGATGAGTTGATATTTTCATTGGCATGATTTTGGGGTAGATAACACTTTTTGATGGCTCAATATTAGAGATGAGCGAATCTATTCGCCGCTTCGTAGATTCGATACGAATCTTCATTATTTCCTACACCAAAGCGAATCCGAATCTTTTGAGATTCGCTTCGGAAGATTTTTCTTAAATCTTTGTACACTAACGCTACGTACGCATCATATAATTTGTACGCTAATGCTACGCATCTGATAATTTGTACGCTAATGCGTACGTATTCAGTTAAGTAGCGTACTTTTACTGTATGTTCGTTATTTGTGCGGGCCTAGACAATAATACGCTAAAGTTTTGTACGCTCTTTGTACACTCATGCGTACGTATTTGTGGGAATGTTCACATATTTTTTAATGCGACTTGGACCGAATTGAATCTTATTCGAGGCAAATCTTTTTAAAAATTCAACGAATATTCGCTGAAGCGAATCTTTGAAGATTCGCTCATCTCTACTCAATATTATGTTTTTTCGGAGGCAAGGTGACCAAAAATGGCTGCTCTGCAATTGTTTTCATTTATTTATTGTTTAAGGCATTCACATAATACAGTAGATCATGTGATATTTTTATAGAGCAGGTGGTTATGGACACAACAATACCTAATTATTTTTTTTTTACCTTTTATTTTTGTGACGGCTCTACAGTTAAACGCTGCAGCAGGGTTGGGGAGAAGCGCCTCTCTTTCCCATTCCTTTGATAGGCTTCTAGCCTAATGCCTGAGCCGGGCAGCGTACAGTGTGGTACACACGCCAGAAGAGGCCTACATCACATCACTGAAAGCAGCATAGAGGTAAGTATATGTGTTTATTTTTTTTTAATTTACACTATGCTGTTGCCCACTAAGGGAAAGGGGAGAGAGGGGCACTTTGGAAACATCAACTGGGGGCCCTATATATTGGTATTATATACTGGCACACATTATAGGGGGCACTATGGAGAAGTGGGAGAGAGGAGCACTATGCGGGCATCTACTGGGGGCATTATACAGGGACATTTTATACTGACACACATTATTTGTGCACTGTGGAGGTGGGGATGAGTACTATAGGGGGATTTTATACTGGCACACATTATGGGGGCACTATGGGGAAGGGGGAGAGTAGCATTATGGGGGCATCTACTTGAGGCATTCTATAGGGGCATTTAATACTGGCACATTATGAGGGGCACTATGGAGATGGGGAGGAGCACTATGGGGGCACCTACTGGGGCACTATACAGGAGTATTTTATACTGGCACACATTATGGGAGCACTGTGGGGACATTGGCTCTACTCAGGGCACTAAGAGGATGTATTTTTTTATTACTGCCAGACAACTAGGAATTTTCTGTACTAGTGCACATTATAAGTGCTATTTTTTGCACTGGTATACATTATAAGTGGCCATTTTTGTACTGGCTCACATTATAAGGGGATATGTTTCTACTGTCCCACATTATAAAGAGAATTATTACTACTGGGGGCATTATGATGAGCTTTAATAGAACTGGGGGACTATGAAGAACATGAATACTAGTATGGGCACTATGGGAGCATTTTTACTTCTGGGGCACAGTGGGGACATTATTATTGTTGGGGGCACTATTACTACTAACAGTACTCTGGCAGAGAATTATTGCTATTGGTGGGACTTTGGGGAGCACTTTTACAATGGGGCAGTATCAGCTTAGCACAATTATTTTGGTGGACATTATGTTTGCACTATTAGTGTCAGAGATAGAGATGAGCAAATCTAAGTTGACGAAGTGGAATTGGATTCGAATTTTAGGAAAAATTAAATTTGCACCGTATCGCATTTTGTCCTAAAATGGCTGCTGCACATGTTAGGACATGGAACAAAGAACTCTGGGAATGAGGGATCATCCACAAGCCAATCAGCAGCCAGCCCCTGTGATGTCAAAGCCCTATAAATACCCTCAGCCATTTTGGATTCTTCTATTTTCCAGTGTGTTTGGTGCAGGGAGAGATGTCAGCAGGCGCTAGGGACAGTGCTAGGACAGACTTTATTGTGCTGGGAGTTAAGGGAGAGATTAGTCAAGGTGTAGGGAAGGGATAGAGAGGCATCATCGACGCTACAAAAGGAGAACAGGGTGCAATAGGAACGATTCTATTACACCTTGCTGCACTTATTGGGGATCTAAATTGCTTTTAGGTTGTTTGCACTATATGATACATCACTAATTCCAACAAATCTTGCTTGTGATTGGGGTGCAAGTTCTGTGTTACAGCCATTTACGAGGTATATTAATAGGAAAGATACGCACGTCCAATTAGCCGTTCTGTGTTGATTTTACATTGGTTTACTTCTTATTTTTTTTGGGGGGGGGTTATTATCAGGGGAAAAAAAGGGAAAAATATATGTCATAATTGCCGTTCAGCAGTGAAGTTACATTGTACTACAGCCATTTACGCAGTGTATTAATAGTATAGATGCGTACTTATAGACATGTCATGAGTGCCGTTCGGCGGTGAAGTTACATTGATTGTACTACAGCCATTTACGTGATATATTAATAGCAAAGATACTTACGTCCCATTAGCGATTTTGCGTTTATTTCACATTGGGGAATTTTTGTATTTTTTAGGGTGTATTAATAGGAAAAAAAGGAAAAAAAATATGTCATAAGTGCCGTTCGGCATTGAAGTTACATTGTACTACAGCCATTTACGTGGTGTATTAATAGGAAAGATACTTACGTCCCATTAGCCAGATTGCGTTAATTTTACATTGTTTTGGGTTTTTTGGGTTGTATTAATAGTAGAGATGAGCGAGTAGTGTTCGATCGAGCCGGTATTCGATCGAATACTACGCTATTCTGCATACTCGATTTCAATCGAGTATAACGGCGATGGCGCACTTAGAATTCGTTTCCCCTCCCACCTTCCCTGGCGCTCTTTTTCCACCAATCACCATGCAGGGGGGGTATGACAGGCACGCTGAGCACGCTGGCAGCGCGAAAACGGCGTCTACATGCATTGGCTGGAAAAACCATGTGACCTCGAATATTAAAAACTCAGCTCTTCCTGCTTGTACGCATATGCTGCGTGAACTTAGTCAGGGACAGAGGCTGGAGAAGGGAGAGACAGGTTTTAGCTGTTGGACAGGCAGGAGCGTGATTAAAAGCCGTTATCAGGGCTACTACAGTGGACTTCAGTGATAGCTTACTACAATATAGACTTTACAGAGAACGGCTGCTGTATTCAGGGATAGCTGCTGGAGTAGGGACAGAGAGAGGCATTAGTGGTGTATTAGGTGCTCTGCTACATACCAAACTATATTTGGCACTACTGCTGTGTACCTTGAAAAATACAATATATAGGTTTTATAACTGGCAACTGTACTGTGCGTTCTCTTGCAAAGTAATTTCTCATAACTGGTGTTCATACCCACCGTCTGTTCAGTTACTACACGGCTGTGTACCTTGAAAAATACAATATATAGGCCTTAACTGGCAACTGTACTGTGCGTTCTCTTGCAAAGTAATTTCTCATAACTGGTGTTCATACCCACCGTCTGTTCAGTTACTACACGGCTGTGTACCTTGAAAAATACAATATATAGGCCTTAACTGGCAACAGTACTGTGCGTTCTCTTGCAAAGTAATTTCTCATAACTGGTGTTCATACCCACCGTCTGTTCAGTTACTACACGGCTGTGTACCTTGAAAAATACAATATATAGGCCTTAACTGGCAACTGTACTGTGCGTTCTCTTGCAAAGTAATTTCTCATAACTGGTGTTTATACCCACCGTCTGTTCAGTTACTACACGGCTGTGTACCTTGAAAAATACAATATATAGGCCTTAACTGGCAACTGTACTGTGCGTTCTCTTGCAAAGTAATTTCTCATAACTGGTGTTCATACCCACCGTCTGTTCAGTTACTACACGGCTGTGTACCTTGAAAAATACAATATATAGGCCTTAACTGGCAACAGTACTGTGCGTTCTCTTGCAAAGTAATTTCTCATAACTGGTGTTCATACCCACCGTCTGTTCAGTTACTACACGGCTGTGTACCTTGAAAAATACAATATATAGGCCTTAACTGGCAACTGTACTGTGCGTTCTCTTGCAAAGTAATATCTCATAACTGGTGTTTATACCCACCGTCTGTTCTGTTACTACATGGCTGTGTACCTTGAAAAATACAATATATAGGCCTTAACTGGCAACAGTACTGTGCGTTCTCTTGCAAAGTAATTTCTCATAACTGGTGTTTATACCCACCGTCTGTTCAGTTACTACACGGCTGTGTACCTTGAAAAATACAATATATAGGCCTTAACTGGCAACTGTACTGTGCGTTCTCTTGCAAAGTAATTTCTCATAACTGGTGTTCATACCCACCGTCTGTTCAGTTACTACACGGCTGTGTACCTTGAAAAATACAATCTATAGGCCTTAACTGGCAACAGTACTGTGCGTTCTCTTGCAAAGTAATTTCTCATAACTGGTGTTCATACCCACCGTCTGTTCAGTTACTACACGGCTGTGTACCTTGAAAAATACAATATATAGGCCTTAACTGGCAACTGTACTGTGCGTTCTCTTGCAAAGTAATTTCTCATAACTGGTGTTCATACCCACCGTCTGTTCAGTTACTACACGGCTGTGTACCTTGAAAAATACAATCTATAGGCCTTAACTGGCAACTGTACTGTGCGTTCTCTTGCAAAGTAATTTCTCATAACTGGTGTTTATACCCACCGTCTGTTCAGTTACTACACGGCTGTGTACCTTGAAAAATACAATATATAGGCCTTAACTGGCAACAGTACTGTGCGTTCTCTTGCAAAGTAATTTCTCATAACTGGTGTTTATACCCACCGTCTGTTCAGTTACTACAACGGCTGTGTACCTTGAAAAATACAATATATAGGCCTTAACTGGCAACAGTACTGTGCGTTCTCTTGCAAAGTAATTTCTCATAACTGGTGTTTATACCCACCGTCTGTTCAGTTACTACACGGCTGTGTACCTTGAAAAATACAATATATAGGCCTTAACTGGCAACTGTACTGTGCGTTCTCTTGCAAAGTAATTTCTCATAACTGGTGTTCATACCCACCGTCTGTTCAGTTACTACACGGCTGTGTACCTTGAAAAATACAATATATAGGCCTTAACTGGCAACAGTACTGTGCGTTCTCTTGCAAAGTAATTTCTCATAACTGGTGTTCATACCCACCGTCTGTTCAGTTACTACACGGCTGTGTACCTTGAAAAATACAATATATAGGCCTTAACTGGCAACTGTACTGTGCGTTCTCTTGCAAAGTAATTTCTCATAACTGGTGTTTATACCCACCGTCTGTTCAGTTACTACACGGCTGTGTACCTTGAAAAATACAATATATAGGCCTTAACTGGCAACTGTACTGTGCGTTCTCTTGCAAAGTAATTTCTCATAACTGGTGTTCATACCCACCGTCTGTTCAGTTACTACACGGCTGTGTACCTTGAAAAATACAATATATAGGCCTTAACTGGCAACAGTACTGTGCGTTCTCTTGCAAAGTAATTTCTCATAACTGGTGTTCATACCCACCGTCTGTTCAGTTACTACACGGCTGTGTACCTTGAAAAATACAATATATAGGCCTTAACTGGCAACTGTACTGTGCGTTCTCTTGCAAAGTAATTTCTCATAACTGGTGTTTATACCCACCGTCTGTTCAGTTACTACACGGCTGTGTACCTTGAAAAATACAATATATAGGCCTTAACTGGCAACAGTACTGTGCGTTCTCTTGCAAAGTAATTTCTCATAACTGGTGTTTATACCCACCGTCTGTTCAGTTACTACACGGCTGTGTACCTTGAAAAAATACAATATATAGGCCTTAACTGGCAACTGTACTGTGCGTTCTCTTGCAAAGTAATTTCTCATAACTGGTGTTCATACCCACCGTCTGTTCAGTTACTACACGGCTGTGTACCTTGAAAAATACAATCTATAGGCCTTAACTGGCAACTGTACTGTGCGTTCTCTTGCAAAGTAATTTCTCATAACTGGTGTTTATACCCACCGTCTGTTCAGTTACTACACGGCTGTGTACCTTGAAAAATACAATATATAGGCCTTAACTGGCAACAGTACTGTGCGTTCTCTTGCAAAGTAATTTCTCATAACTGGTGTTTATACCCACCGTCTGTTCAGTTACTACACGGCTGTGTAGCTTGAAAAATACAATATATAGGCCTTAACTGGCAACAGTACTGTGCGTTCTCTTGCAAAGTAATTTCTCATAACTGGTGTTTATACCCACCGTCTGTTCAGTTACTACACGGCTGTGTACCTTGAAAAATACAATCTATAGGCCTTAACTGGCAACTGTACTGTGCGTTCTCTTGCAAAGTAATTTCTCATAACTGGTGTTCATACCCACCGTCTGTTCAGTTACTACACGGCTGTGTACCTTGAAAAATACAATATATAGGCCTTAACTGGCAACTGTACTGTGCGTTCTCTTGCAAAGTAATTTCTCATAACTGGTGTTCATACCCACCGTCTGTTCAGTTACTACAACGGCTGTGTACCTTGAAAAATACAATATATAGGCCTTAACTGGCAACTGTACTGTGCGTTCTCTTGCAAAGTAATTTCTCATAACTGGTGTTTATACCCACCGTCTGTTCAGTTACTACACGGCTGTGTACCTTGAAAAATACAATATATAGGCCTTAACTGGCAACTGTACTGTGCGTTCTCTTGCAAAGTAATTTCTCATAACTGGTGTTCATACCCACCGTCTGTTCAGTTACTACACGGCTGTGTACCTTGAAAAATACAATATATAGGCCTTAACTGGCAACTGTACTGTGCGTTCTCTTGCAAACTAATTTCACGGCTGTGAAGGCAAAGTATTGTAAAAAAAAAAAAAATGCGGCGGGGGGCTAGCGGAATCGGACGTGGACGAGGACGGGGGCGCGGAAATGCTGTTGGGGCCTTGTTGAAGCCAGTGGGGATACAATGCGTGCTGGTGAGGGTCAGCCAGGATCCCGCTCATCCAGAATCCCTGCCTTTATGGGACAGTTAAGCAGGGGGCGGGTTACACCGCTGTTGAGGCCTGAGCAGGTTGAACAGGTGGTGCAATGGATAGCCGATAGCGCTTCCACACAGTTGTCCACCAGCCAGTCATCCACACAGTCTCACTCTGACCCTCCTTCCTCCACACCTGGCCAACAGAGTCATCCCACCCTTGACCCCTCCCAGGAGCTCTTTTCGGGTCCTTTTTCAGATGTGCCGGAAGAATCCCAGGAGCTAGCAGAGGAATTTGTTTGTAGTGATGCCCAAACACTTGAGTTTTCGCCATCTCCTGCTGATGTGGACCCTGAACCAGCATCTGTTATCATGAGCGATGATGATGATGAGACGCAGTTGCCATCAAGGGAGGCTGTTGGAATGTCCAGTGGGCAGGAGGAGGAGCAGAGTGAGGAAGAGGAGGTGGTGGATGACGAAATGACCGACCCCACTTGGCCAGGGGTGATGTCCAGCGGGGAAAGCAGTGGAGAGGTGGTGGTCTGCGCAGCACCGAAAAAGGCAGCAAGAGGCAGAGGGATGTCCACAGGCAGAGGGATGTCCACAGGCAGAGGGATGTCCACAGGCAGAGGGATGTCCACAGGCAGAGGGATGTCCAGAGGCAGAGGACAGTCCAGACAGAGAAGTGAGGCCACAGCCAGCAGGGCCGAAGCTGTTCCCGGCAGCGGGCAGTCGCGCGAAGCTCCCCCATCGAGGCCTCGTACTTCTGTGGTGTGGAGATTTTTTAATGTTTGTGCGGATGACAAACTGAGCGCGGTTTGCACACTCTGCCACTCAAAACTGAGTAGGGGCTCTGAGAAGAGCAATCTGACCACCTCAGGCATGCGGCGTCACTTGGAAGTCAAGCACTGGGCTGAGTGGGAGAGAGCAAACGCAATACAAACTGCGCCCTGGTCCTGCTGCCACTGCCTCTTCCCCTTTGTTGTGTGCTGCCACTGCGGTCCAGACCTCCAGCCAGGACACCTCCACATCTGCCTCTGCCTCGGCTACTTTGGGGCCTTCTCCTTCAGCCTCCCCTTCCCCCGCCTCTTCGCCTGCACCCTCACACTCCTCATCCCAACAACTGTCCATCTCGCAGGCGTTCGACCGCAGGCGGAAGTACGCCTCGAGTCACCCCCAAGCCCAAGCCTTAAACTGCCACATCTCCAAACTGCTGGCCCTGGAGATGTTGCCGTTTAGGCTTGTGGAGACGCAGGCCTTCCGCGACCTGATGGCGGCTGCCGCACCTCGCTATTCCGTCCCCAGCCGCCACTACTTTTCCCGGAGTGCCGTCCCCGCCCTGCACCAGCACGTGTCGCGTAACATCAGGCGGGCCCTGAGGTACGCAGTCAGCGCAAAGGTCCACTTGACCACCGACTCGTGGACAAGCGCTCGCGGCCAGGGACGCTACATCTCTTTGACCGGCACACTGGGTGAATGTAGTGGAAGCGGGGACGGGGTCGCAAACAGAGACGGCCTACCTACCACCCCCGCCCAAGATTGCCAGCATGGGTTTCTGATAAACCCCCCTCCTCCTCCTCCTCCTCCTCCTCCTCCTCTGCCTTAACATCGCCCTCAGCCGCTAGCTGGAAGCGTTGCAGCACTGGCGCGGGGAGACGTCAGCAGGCGGTGCTTAAGCTCATCAGCTTGGGCGACAGGAAGCACAGCGCCCCAGAGGTGAGGGACGCCATATTGCAGCAGACGGAGATGTGGCTGTCGCCGCTGCAGCTAGGACCAGGCATGGTCGTGTGCGATAACGGCCGTAACCTGGTGGCGGCTCTGGAGCTTGCCGAACTCAATCTCGTACCATGCCTGGCCCACGTTTTTAATCTGGTAGTCCAAAAATTTCTGAAGACTTACCCCAACCTGGCAGAGCTACTGGTGAAAGTGCGGCGCTTGTGCGCTCACTTTCGTAAGTCAACTGTAGCTGCTGCTAGCTTAAAAAAACTCCAGCAACGCCTCCATTTGCCTGAACATTGGCTGTTGTGCGACCTGCCCACTCGCTGGAATTCCACCTATTCCATGTTGGCCAGGGTGTGTGAGCAGCAGAGAGCATTGATGGAGTACCAGATTATGAATCCACACGTGCCTCCAACTCAGCTCCCTCAGTTTGCCAACCACGAGTGGCCATGGATGGCAGACATATGCGATGTACTGCGTATCTTTGAGGAGTCCACCAAGAAGGTCAGCAGCGAGGACGCTATAGTGAGCGTAACCATCCCGCTCCTATGCGTCCTTAAAGAATCCCTCATCGCAATAAGGGAGAACGCATTGCACGCAGAGGAGACGGGGGTAGGAGGAGACGCAACGGAGCTACACAGTCAGACCACACTTTTGTCTGCTTCACGGTGGCAGTTGCAGGAGGAGGAGGAGGATGAGGAGGAGGAGGACGACGTGGAGGTGGCTGTGGAAAGAGGAGGAGGATGCTGGCGGCGAGGGTAGCAGTCAGGCTGTGCGCGTCCCATTGGTTCAGCGCGGATGGGGCGGAGAGGAG